>JBBPSC010000034.1:0-47101 GCA_038093395.1 Baorangia bicolor
CCATCCTTACCATCGCCACTCCCCAGCTTGAAGCGACCCTGCGGCTTTGAGTCTGAATATAAACACGAAAGGGGGTCGCCGAGTAGGCCCTTGAGAAGGCCGTTCGGAATCTCGGCCACTTTGGCTGCTGTCGCAGACGCACCCGAGATATTGGGTGCCGTTGGGAACTCGTGTAGTCCTGCGAGGAGTCCTAGGGGTTCGAGCGACATCAGTCAGTTTTCGCTTCCCCGTGTACACCCATGTGCATGAAAAAGCGCACGCGTGTGCGTGCGGGATGGGATACTGACCTCTTTCTGGGCGACGGACGAGTAAGAAGAACCGCTTGCGGTCGTCTGCCGTGCGCCATTCAATCGCGTTGACGGAATCGAGTTCCTCGCGTGGTTTCTTCCGCTCGATTTTCATGGGGTAGATGGTGACTAGACCCGTGTCTGGGTCGTCCGCTGGGAGCGGTTCACAAAGGGTGCACAGTTCTTCGATGTCTGCCTCTTCCTTCACTGGACTCTATTAAGGACATCGCTTGAGATGGTACAAACAGACGAACTGAAGAGATTCTCTTACGGAACCGGACCGTGTTCTTTGGTATGCACAACACCAGGGTCGCAAAGGGCAGTCCCCGCACGCAGGATCTCTGACCTTGCATACCGTACTCCCAAGCTCGATGAGTGCCTGATTGATATCACCCGGACGTGACGAACCCTCTACAAAGGCTTCTGCGCCTGCCCACAATATGTCCTGGGCTTGCTTCGCTTTCGGCGGCGCGTACAGCGCCAAAAAGCGCGTAAGTAGTCGGATAACATTTCCATCCAGCTAGCAATTCCACTATTCGTTGAAACACGAAGCTCGAAAGTGATCAGAAGACTTACGACAGGGACACATTGGTTATAAGCGATAGAACAGATTGCACCGGCGCTGTAACGACCGATCCCAGGTATCTTTGCTTGCATGTCCTTGGCATTGACCGGAAGTCGACCGTCAAGTTCCTCGACCACTTTCTGCGCTCCACTCAGTAAACGGGCAGCACGGGAGTAATAACCGAGGCCTTTCCAAAGGCTATTGACAGTGTCGATATCCGATGCGGCAAGATCTTGGATGGTCGGGAATCTGAAAAACGTCAGAGCAAGGCTCGAACAGAGAGTGCATGCTGAGGGAGAGACGCACGCACGTACTTGGCCATCCACTTGTTATAGTAGGGTATCACAGTCACTACTTGGGTCTGCTGAAGCATGATTTCTGACACCCAAACCTATGGTCACGTCAATAGGCCTCATGGAATGACGGGTTGTCCTCGGGAACGAACCTCGTACGCACGCTGCGCTCTGCCGTCTTTGTCCAGTGATCCATCAAACGTCTTTCGCCAGGGCATCCCTCGGACCTCGTGTATTCGCCCATACCAATGCAACAACGACTCCCGGATAGGGTCGACGCCCGTGACGACGTGCCAGGACGTTGGGTGTGTAGCGTGACTACTCGAGCTTGGTGCCACACCATCTCGTGCGACGACGGTGGTCGTAGCGGACGTGCGCGCTCGTTTTGACGTGACTTTACGCGTCTTTTTGCTCCGCAGCTTAGGTGCCTCGCAGTACGAGTCGTCGGACGCTTCTAGAAACTCGTTGACATCGGTGTCGGTGTCGGTGTCGGTGTGAGTCCGTGTACGCTTGCGCATGTTGGAGAGTTGGTCGGAGGAGCTGGCGGCGAGTGGCTCTGGCCGAAGGTCTGGCAAAAGCGGGACTAAGTACTGTACGAGCGTCTCACGCTCGGGCGAAAATATTAATGTTAGCAGACCAGAGAAGATGACAAGCGGGGTAGTTCTTGGATACTCAGTACTCAGTACTCAGTGGGCGGCCTGATTACGGTGGCAGCTTCAACTTTGGGTTTGGTGAAAGTGAAACATAACCGATTTTTCAAGAAGCAAATATGAAACGACAAGTGGACAGTGAACAGAAATGGCGTGTATTTGGATGCGGCACTCAGTGTAACTGGGTTGTGTTCTTAGATAATTATCTTGAGGGATTGCAGAAGGGGAACAGCCTATGGCAAATACATGGAACGAACCAACGCAGCGTCAGAAGGCTGTGTTGCAGAGAGCTCTACAGTACAGTTTTATTTGTCCAGACGGTCGGATCCTATATTTCTATTTCGTCGAAGAAGGATCAACAAAAGACATGCCTTGCAGAGGAAAAGCAAAAACATGCCTTCCTTAGCGAAGGGGCAGTTCGAAAACCCAGGTTCGAGATGGGAATACTCATCCAACCACTTGTCCAGGATATCGATGAATTTTGCATGCGACACTTCTGTGCGAGACCGCTTGGCAGCTGTGTAGAGCGTGCTATTCCGGAACAACTTGAAAGCAGCCCCGACCAGGCGAATAATCGGCCAGTGCAAATCCTTTGGCCAATTGTTCACCAGACATTCCTTGAATTCGGCGCTTTGGAGGATACTCTTTGCGCCACTGGGATCCGTGATAGTGGCGTACTTTTGTTTAGCTATATGCCGCGGGTTGCCATCCGCCCAATCAGCATACTCTTTTGGCCAATTTCTCATATGGGATAGTCGCCCAGACCCAATGGACTGAACGAACACACATTTGTCGGCTTTACGCAATTCCGTTTCTGAAAGTGGCCTTGCGTAGGAGAAAAAGAAGAAGAAAAGCACATAGAGGAACGATTCCACATCGTCAAAGTGCGTGTGCTTCTCGCCCCAAAGCACATTATAGGAAATATAAGGAAAAGTCCCCTTGAAGTCATGTGAGCCGACAACGACACTGGATTCGTAGAGGATGCTCACCGTTCGCAACCCTTTGGTAGGCCCGGTCTCGTTCGGTTCGAGAGGACTGGAATGCCGCTGCTCGGCGTCTGAGCCATATGGGTCTTGAGGTTCAGGCAGTGAGGGTACCGTTGGTGTCTCCGCCTTTTGCGAAATGGCCATGTCGAAGTCGATCAGATACCCTCGTTCATTTCCAGGACGAAGCGCGAGAACAATGTTGTTCTCGCTAATGTCACGGTGTAGAATCTCGATCTTGGTAAGGTATTCGTGGCCTGGCACGCCGTCGTATCAACATGTCACTTCATGGATCACAGCGCAAGAGCAACACATACCTAACAATGCACCGCGCAATCCTCGTACAAAGTCATGCACGCCCCAGAAGTACTTCACCGGACGCTTCAGCTCGGAGGTAGAAATACTCAACACCCGATTTTCAACGCGCAGTTTAGCGATCTGATCATCGAGAAAGCCCCTGATCGCACCGAGGGTCGTGCACGTCTTTCCATGCCTCTCTGCCTTGAACGTCCTGAGTACGCGTCAGCACACCGCTTCCTAGATATCAGACGAGATAGCATACCTGAGTGGCACAATCACGTTAGGATGAGCTTTGTTCTCTCTCAATTTTCTCATAACTGCTTCCTGGTCCGCCACCCGCTCGAGATCTTGCCATGTCATTTTCAACGCCAGCAGCTTGTCTTTGTCCTCAAGGTCAATTACACAGAATACCGTCGTTCCCCGCCCACGAATCGAGCTGGACGTAAACAAGATCCCGATGCAGGCGTAACCGTACACGCGTAGCGGGAAAAAGACCATTCGCTCCTCTTTCTTAAGGACCATTCCGATAGTCTTGCGTTTCTTTGGTTGTATTTCTTCGTGACCATCGTCTCCGAGCTCGGAGTAAACTCTCTTCGATGACGTAGAAGAGGCTGCAATCGCCTGCTGGCGGAGAGCAATTGAAACATTGCGGGAAGAGCTGGGAAGAGCATTTGATGTGGCCGAGGCACTGGGCGGGCGGGAAGACTTGGGAAGGGCCTTGGATGCAGCCGAAGCACTGCGGGTACGGGAAGAGATGGGAAGTGCCTCTGTAGCCTCAGAGACAGAAGACGGAATTGTGACTGACTCCACAGCCGTTGTCCTCGCTAGGCGAGATGCAGTCCCCGAAGATGGTACATTCGACAGCACGGAGTGGCGTGTAGCATTATTGACCTCGCAGGTCCGTGATTCGCCTCCAAGTTCAACGTCTGGATTGTGGCCTAAGTCGAACTCATCTGCCAGTGCAAGACCAAGGAGAACTCAATGCAACCACGACCATCCGCGAGTATCAGCTCTAGTCGCTCCGTGCCGCTACCCTCTCCACGCAAGAACACCGCCTTGTCCCTTGTGATCGTCATCGCGAGCACATAGTAAACCCACGGTTGTGCGCGTTTCAAGCCCCGCGCGTACCGTTGCACCTGCTCGAGGCCTGCAACGAGGTCCTTGTTCTTCGCCTCCCCGACGAGGCGTGAGGCAGTAAAGTTGACATACTTCGGGTCGACGGTCTTGAAGTTCTCCGAGAATGCCTCGCGGGGCAACAAAAGAAAGTCGGGTCGCATGTCCTCTCCGTCTGGTTCATACGATAGCGCCATAGCATGCCTTTTGTCTTTGGGAGTCGCAAAGCGATGACGCAACTCCGAATCCGCTTCGGCGAGCTTGGGCTTCGCAAAAGCGAAAGCATGATCGGTGATCCCGTTGAGGAACGAGACGAGTTCGTCTTCGTTGATGGGCTCCGTGGGGAAAGCGCTCCACTTGAATGAGTATGTCTTCATTTTCTGCTTCCCTCTCCCCTTCGTATCCGTAGACGATAACTCTGACTCCCCGTTGTTGCCTTCGGCATCCGGCTGAATACAATCGTGCGTGTTAGCGTCCTCAAACGCCTGTTGAATGGCACTCTGAACGTCATCGGAGTTCGCGTCAATGGCGACCTTGTCATCGTTATTATAACGCGGAGCAGTCCCTTCGAAAACCTCGACGACCCCGTCATCGACGAATTTACAAAGAATATCTTTCGCCAACTCGGTCGAAACTATGTGGCCAAATATGTGATCCGCGAGATCATACATCAGAATCCGTGCCTTCGCCAGTTCATGGTTGATCGCTTCGTCTACAGTGGTGCGCGTGTGAGATTGGCCTGGTTGTCTGTTGGAGGCAGCCTGTTTCATGGGAGAGGGGTGATTCTTGGTACGGATTGGCACGACAACGCCGCCATGTTCGCGTGGTTGTTTATCGCCCATGTTTCGCTACAGTTCAAACAGCAAAGTGAGGAGGGTCAGGTCGATGTGGTAAGTCAAACGTACGATTATAATTCGCACGATTCTCGCGCTCGGTTCTGCTTTTGTTACTGGATCGGCATTAGCCGGGGTCATCAACGTCCACGCGAAGTGGGAGAACACAGAATGAGAATGAGAATGATTCTGAGTGGCGGGTGAAATAAATGGGTCTTACAGTCACAAGTCGCGTCTTATATCCAACCAACACGGTGTGGACGCGCACCTGCTCGTCAGCAGTGATTGTCCTTGATGGACAGACAATAGAATCTTGTGTGGAATAGGTTCTAGAGGATAGGCTGTCACGACTCCGCGTCCACAACCAAGTTACCTAGTTTGGAAATAACGCCCCTGAGATCATCATATCCCGGGCTTGCACAACCACCGCGTTGCACCAGGCATTGAGAAAGATGTGACCCCCAACTTGCGGGAACGAATCACACCTCATTGTTTTGTAAATTCCCTGTTCACACACAATACACTTCCCCCTTCCATCGCGTACACAGAGCGACATCCAAAGACCGGAACTATTCACATCACAGCCCTGTCCTGACAGTTTTGGCGCTCTCCCAATCCATAACCAGCCTCGGTGTCGCGCTTTCTCCCCTCCCTCGTTTGTCAAATCTCTGGAAAGTGGGCCAATTGGGACTCTCCCATCCCCATCGCTGTAATTATCACATCTGTCATATCGGGTGTTGACCTCTGCCCTCTGCCTTCTGCCCTCATCCTCAGTTGGGGATTTTGGGACACTCGACGAGAACGGCGAGCTCGTTGTGGAAGGAAATATCTACGACGATGATTTCCAAAACAACTCGATGAGAACGGGTTCAAATTCGATCCCAAAGCCTGCTCGCCAGAACTGCCAGTGGGTGATCCCGAACAGGGCTACATCGTAGCACCCACCGGCGTAAGGAAAGGAGAGCTTGATGTCAATCAAAGCACGTAAGCCCTTGGTCGATGTTGATTCCACTAGAGTCGCACTCTCAACATATTTTCTCCCAAACACGTCCCAGGAATTGCGTCCATCAAGGGGACGTGGAGGTTCCAAAACAGCAAACGTGGAGCACTCATCATTCTCCATCCACAAGCCATGTCCTGCATATCTACTACATCTCTCGGATAAATGTACGCTTTCGGTTTGTTCTCTGGCGTGCCGTCACTCACATTTAGCCCTCTCGCAGCCGGAGAAAACATTTCCATAGCCTTTTGCGGCCGGACTGCAGGGACGGATGCGGTGACTGGCGAACTTGGATTCGGATGGTGGACAAACAACGAAAGTGCGCTGATACGTAGAGCCTTCAGTTCCAAGGGCGAACACCGCTTCACCCCTCCCTTTGCACTCCGTCACAAGGTCAAACGTAGCTCATGGTTCTCCGGGCGGTGGAGAGGAGAGGACGAGACAGAGTCTTCTGGAGAATATATGTGAGTAGACCTTGCTCGCGTGCTTTTGTCGGTGTTTATCGACGCCATCCGCATTCCAGATGGCAAGATGTCTATCAACCGTGGAGACCACTTAACGAGGACGGCGAAGAGGTTGAAGAGTGATACCCTTGTTTCCCGGATAATCTCGGCAGTGCGTCCGATTTGGTCGTCCAGAGCGATGGAAAGCTGCCATCCCTGCGCAATTTGACTTTCTTCGATCCTTTTCGTTGTTTTCATCAACCGTCTCATATTTTCTTTCTCAATCATATTGTGCTTTCAAACCGCATTCTTATATGTATAGCGGGCCTTATTCCTGGATATATCTGTGTTTTGTCTCATCCTTACTAGTCTATACCTCATCATTGAATGTATCGTGCAGTTATGCTGGAAGCAGAAGCCGGTGAACTTGTTACTTTGGACAAGATCTAGAAACCCCTCCGGCCGAAAGAAAGAGAACAACCTCAACTAAAAGAGCCAAAAAGAAACGAAAAAATCGACGCAGATACAATACACAAAAAGGAGACAACAGTCCGCACCCAGCGAGCTGTCGCTCGTCGCGGCCCAATGTCCAGCCGAGATCCGGAGACAGGGGGGGATCTCGTGCCGGGCGGGATGGCAATTTGGTAAATAAGCTACTGTTACGGGACGAGCCGCGTCTGTCCACCTGGCAAGATACTCCTTCGTCTACGCGCACGCTCGAGCGGTGGCAAATCGTCCTCCTCTCTCGATCGCATACTTAAATCTGGATCCTGAGCTATGAGATCACATGATGAGTCTAGAATCGCACTCCGAGGGGAGAACAAGATATCCACGTACAGGGTGACCAATCGATACCGCCTGGGGCTTCATCGTCGTCATCGGCCTCTGAGGACATGTGCATAGGCATCTCATAACCGGGACCGGGAGAGAGGGGGATCAAGTGTTTCGGAAGCATGGACCGGCGGCGCTATAAACACAATCATCAGTGTGGGGAACAGGATTGAAAGTGAGAGGAGAGCACCTTGTTGTTACCACCCGCCACATTGATCATGTCCACATCGATCTTGAACCTCTCCTCGTCCACCTTTGCGCGCTTTTCAGCGCACTCGACCACCCACGCGATTCCGACGACGACAGGTTTGGGGTCATTCAGCATACTACATCACCGCCAGGAGACAATTTGGTTGAAGGTAACCGGTTAAGCGACGAGCGGAACGAGATATGCAGTGAACGTACCGGTATCGTGTCAATGTATTCGGGAGCCCATTCTTGTATACGATATGCGTGCACGTCTGGCCAAGACGACCCATGATCTAAATACCCAGATCCAATCAAGCTCTTCGCTTTCGTCGCGCAACGAGAAGACGACATGGGACGATCCTCACCTTTGCACCCAGTCCCTTCAACATATCGACGAACAAACTCCCTGCATCGTCCCCTTGCTCCGTCCGCACGTCCACGAATATAGCGCACCGCTTCAGGATCTTGAGCGAGGATTTCTTGACGCCGCCCGAACCATTTACCGTCTCACTGCTCGGCCCAGTACCACCACTGACATGTACCTCGCTGTTCCCACCGGGACCCACACTACCAGAGCCATCAAGCGCAGGACTTTCCTTGCCTACCGCCGCGCTCGAACTTCGCAACCCAGTGCGCGTCCCAGCCACTCTCGGTTTCGGTGGGGTAGGGGTATGCGGCAAAGACGACAGGCTCTCTGAAAGCGCATGGAGTGCCGACGAAGCTGGGTTGAGCGTCGAGGAAGGCACGGCTCGCTGTTTTCCCTTGTCTGCCGAGATGAGCGGGGTCGTTAAATCGATCTCGATGTCATCGCTCGCGTTAGCAGCCACCGGTGATGGCCTTTGAGGGGCAGCACTTCCACCTCCATCCATCGACGGTTCGATCGAGATATCTTGCATCACCGCGTCTTGCGACACGAATACGTCTTCATCGCCTGGGACACCTCCAGCGTCTTTCGCACCGCCCAAGCCCAACCTCGACTTGTGCTTTCCAGCTCCCCAACCATCCCTGTCCAGATCACCCGTACCCCCCGATCCTTTGGCGGGGCTGCCTGCCACAACCGGTAAACTCGTCTTCTTACTCGCCCTGTCTCCCGCCTTACCAAAGATCCCTCCCTTTCCCCTCCCTTTCCCCATTCCTCCAACCGCAACCCCACCGCGACCTCGCATCATCGTCGCCGCCGTCGATCCAAGCCCCGTCACGGTCGTCGCACGCTTGAGCGACGAAGCGGTGTGCCGCGCAAACGTCCTCCCCGATCCCTGTGCGGTAGACACCAAAGGCAACGATGCGTCATCTTTGGCTTTCCACTTCCCTTTGCTGTTCTCCGGGGTACTATCGTCCTCGCTTGCTCCTTCCTCCTTCCTGACGAATCCCATACTTGTATTTGGCCGGCTGGGTGGGGGCACGACTAGTTTGTCCAATGCATGAGAAAGGGTTGTGAGCGAACGCGCTG
Source organism: Baorangia bicolor (assembly GCA_038093395.1). Classification (NCBI taxonomy): domain Eukaryota; kingdom Fungi; phylum Basidiomycota; class Agaricomycetes; order Boletales; family Boletaceae; genus Baorangia; species Baorangia bicolor. The sequence goes on from JBBPSC010000034.1 coordinate 8,938, forward strand.
GGGGCCCGCGAGAAGTCCCCGTCCCAACGCCAGTGCCGGTGGAGCCAAGCGAGAAAAGGTGTGGTTTGGTACTTCCAGGTTGTATCGCCGAGGGACGCTTTAAGGGCGAGGTGGGAAGAGGGAGCTTCGATGGGGATAAGGGAGGAACAACTTTCGATGAACTTCCGGTGCTCGTCGATGTGGCTGCAGTGGGGCCCCCCATAGTAGTAGCACCTCCTACCGTTGATGGTTTCGCTTTAATGAATGTATTAAGTGACGCCTGTCTCAACTTGCTGGAGTCAGGCGGGGGTTTAGATACGGAAGTAGACCTATGAGCGGTCAGTGGTGGTTTCAATTTTGAGGTCGTGGAACCAGTCGATTTTGGCGGGCAAGGTTTAGAAGTGACCATAGTTGATGGAGGCATAACTGCCATTTCAGACGAGGGTCCTGCGACATCGGTCGTGGTCGCAACAACTGACAAAACGCCGTTAGTACTAGTGATGAGAATCAAGAGACCACGTATATGCCCCTTACCTTCTACTGTGTAACTGGTGACTGTGGTATCTTCAATCTCTACACGTTCACCTTTCACCCTCTGCTCCTTCATTGACACACTTCGTGTTACGCGTCTAGGGCCGTGCGGTACGGAAGGTCCTCGCTTGGTCATAGGTCTGATAATGGTAGGACGAGAGATAGGCATGGCGTTCGAATCTGGCCGTGAACTAGGCGCTGAAGAAAGGTCTACAGAGGCACCTGCACCATCTGAGTTGTTAGATGATACATCCTTTGCCTGACCAGAGCCTCCAGCCACGGTTACAGTCCTCATTGAATCGTTTCCCCTCTCGAAAGCAGCCGGAGGATGTATCAGTTCCATTGGGTTGTTTGGAGTCGGGGGGGGCCGGGCCAGGCGAGACTGAGAGGCAGCAGAAGGACCTGAAGCTGCTGAGGCTGGGCGTGACGTAGAAGCTGCCGACGAAGGTCGACTGGGCACGTGGGCAGCGGGCTGGAATATGTCCATTGAAGCGGTCGTGTCAGCCATCGGTGGAATAATCATGGATCCAGTAGGAGTGTTGGTGTCAGTGCTCATACTATCGCTAAGCGGCAGCAACTTTGCGTTTGCCTTCTATGTGGATATGCGGTACGGAAATAAACCATTAGGTTACCGAGTAGCAAGAGCGCAAGTGGATCAGTAGATGCACCTTCATCATACAGTGGACATACTTTAGCTAGTAAACTCTGCATTTCAGGCAAATGTTCCGCGAACGGCGAAGGTGGAAGAGGTGTAAGAGGCGAGAGAGGCGATGTGAAACGAAAACCGGAGCGTGGAGGTGTAGCGTCTCCACGAGGCGTGGCGAAGTTGACTGTGTAACGAAACATTGGATTTCCTCGAGGAGAAACGAATTGTGTAGGATTTGTAAATTGCAGGAGGGCGGAGGTGTCGTCAACGTCAACATCCATTCGATCTCCATCAGGCGGTGGTACCGACGGCGCACGTCTAATTTCAACCGCCCCTTTGCTTGGTGAACGTAGCGGGGAAAGTGGGATGGATGTGAGATCTACTGCACGGACCTCGTTCTCTCCACCGAGAGGTACAGACTGTGCACGGGGAGGGAAAATTGAAGATGCTACCTTGCCCGGGGATGGCGTCGGCTTCGTAGATGAAGCACGCTTATAACCTTTGGACCGACCGGGCGTACTGGCATCGGGGTCGCGCAGGGGTTCATGGTACTCCGAATGCTCCTGCCTGCGACCCAGTATTCGAAAAGCTTCTACTTTGGCGCGTTTTGACTGGCGCTCGCTACCTGGACTTGAAAGGACACGCATTGGATCTGTATCTGGTGATGCCCTCTTCTTCATGCCCGTGGGCCACATAGTATGCTGACTCTGGTTTGAGTTCCGGTCCGCATGACCTTTTCCGCCGTGACTGGCAGGAGAGAACAAGCTGTCCTCTGTTCCTTCTCCCTCCTCGTACCTCTGTGCCCGTCCGTCCGCGCCAGTGTCCATCTCCTCTTCCTGTCCTGCTTCCATTACCACGCCCCACCCAGCCACCGCCTCGCTACACTCCACTGTAGGCGATTGAGGAGCTCCAGGTGTATGTAGCTGCGAATCCGCCTGTAATACCGGCGAGGCTCCCCGCGCTTTTGTGTGCGCCTTTCTTGCGTCTTTGAGGGGTGAACGCGAGAGGGGTAAACGCAGGATCAAATCGGGCACGTTGAGCTGTGATCGTGTTCGTTTCTGTCTGGCGGGTTCGTTCGTGGCAGGATAGCGTGAGCCACTGTTGGAGTCCGAATTTGTCGGTGCGGCTGAATCATGATACAACGTACTAATGCCGTCGAAGTTCGTGTCGGCCATTGAACGGCGTCGCGTCAGAGCCTTCCTCGTTGTCCCACCCGACAAGCAGGTATCTTCGTCACTGTCTGCAACGATGAGCTGTTCCTGGCACGCCGTTAGTTGAAATTTGAGAAAAGAAGTGAGCTGAAAGGTCGAGAATCGCGATTAAGACCTTGGCGACACCCGAACACGAAGTTCGATGATTGGATGGACGAGGTCACGTGGGAGAATTGCTTCCAGGTGCGCGACTCTATCCCAAGAGAAAGTTCGCATGGACCAGCTTTTCCTCCTCACTGAGTACTTTTCTACAAGACGTAGAGATCGAATTGCTAACATTAATGTGGTAACAAACCATGGCGATGTTAGTTTGGTACCCTATTATGAATTTGGTCTGCATGGCTGACATGACTTCTTGAAGAGGTAATCCCTACTGTACTTGACGCTGCCCGAGATATCATCAAGGTATCTTGGATAGCCTGGTTGCCAACATTTCCTAATACTACTAAAGTCTTAAAGGTAATCAGATCTTCCACGGTGCCTTTGCCTCTAAAGCCGACATACAGCTCTCCAGCCTCTCCTACCAATCCGTCACAAGTAATGTCTCCTGATTCCTGAACAATGCATACTTTGATATCTCGGGGAATCAGTGATATCAATCTTTCCCCCTCGCTAGTACTGCCGCACCTCAACAACGGAACCTGACGCCTTCGAGATCCTGTGCCACGGGTCTGCAGCCGCACCGCCTCAATCAAATAACTTAAACAGACACAGTTGAATCCCGATATATCTACCAGTCATCCCTTAGAAGTTTCCGTCACTGCTGTGCGCTAACAAAAGTCTTGAGCGAGTCGAGACTTATGCTGAGAGCAATTTCAATAATTTCCTGTGTTATGAAGCCCGACACTCTCGCAAAAGACAAGTCGTCTCGCTTCGCAGTGACTCTAATTGACATTCACTTCTTCTTTCGCATGTAGTTAACAGCAACTGGCGGCCCGATTCCACGAGTCATCGATATATTCATCAAATGAGGTGCTCACCGCACAACATAATACATCAACAGTGTATTATAAACCATGTGCACCAGCACACTGCATAACGTGGAAGTCGATCTGGAAACGTGGGTTCCTGTGTTTATCATGTTTATGGTCATACCAGTACGGCGCTTGCGGTGCTATCAGCTCTCAAAGTAGATATCCTTTACCAAGTAGCAAGGAACCAACGAGTCGGAGGTCTTATCGCTGTTGGTACTCATGCACTGCCTAATCAGATCTGACGGTACTGGCACTACTTCAGGAGAATGCATTCGCACACAATCATATCTAGCTCGAATATAGAAGACAAAGGCACCCCAAAGACGAGTCGACGGACCCATCGCGAAACGCCGAAAAAGGCGCCGAAAAGGATCTGTTGTGGACCAAGGGTCCAGGGGATCAATTGATGCGATCCTCACAGCTTTACCCCACACCACCTGTTTCAGGAATTGGGTCTGCAGCTTGAATCCCACCATATATATATATATGTACACGTACGTGATTCCCCCGCCTTGGCGAGTACAGTCGCGGTCACACAATCATCGCCAGCGACCTGTCACGGCGCATGCGGTGTCGATAGTCAAGAGGAACAGTGCCATTAACCGAGCCGGCGTTTATGGGCTCTCACCGATGGCCTGATCGTATACTGTCTATGAAGCTTTGGGAGTTCAATGTCGCGGTGTGTTTTTACTTTGTTTAGTAACTTGTAAGAGCTTTTACTGTAAGTCCTATAGTTCCCCGGAAGGCTGAAGTGCACAGCTTTTCTCTTCCGGTGTGAATCAAAAAGGGCCGATCGTGAGTAGTGCCGTACTATCCTGTGCAAGCCTCCCATCTCCGTGAACCAAGTGACTGCCTCATGCATACCAGTATAAATGCACATTGCCATCTTGAAATCATGATAGTGCTTCAGAGAGTGGACTTGGTGTCGTCAATCCAAGTCGTATGGTGTCCAATGTTCCATGATAGTTGCGTCGACTCATCTTCACTCACAGCACGTCCGAGCGTTTGGCTTATGAGGAACTTATAAGGCGGTACAAGTTCTCCCGCCGGCATCGCCAACGCAACGTCCATACCTCTGATGGGTAGATTTTCTTGTCGTTTCAACACGGCACAGCTCTTGCTTATGCCTGGAATTGGGCCATTGTTATGCAGTACGAGAGCTGTTTGACCACGCGCATTATATTTCAATCCCTTTTGTGTTCTTGATTGGAGAGAATCATTGGACGTGTTTGGGAACACAGAACGGAGAGTACCATATGGCGAGCATGTGGCGGTCCGCCGCGGTCCGGGCTCCAAGTAATTTCACCGCCAAGTTGCATGCCTGAGGTTGCTGTAACTAATGGGGATCCGCGTCTCATAATAGGACAAAGGTGCGCCGCCGCCGCAGCTACGAGTATTGGCGGGATCGTTATTAGTTTGAGGAGAGAATGATGGGCTATGGGTAGTATCGAGTCCTTGCACACGCTGGGCCAGGTCATAGCGTAGTACCCATATTGGATACGTAGGCAATTTGAATGGTCTTCGCAGAGCCATGACGTCCTTTGCGCCATTCATACGGACAAAAGAAGTGATGTCTTACCATGTGCTCGCATTCCCCTATGAATTCGCATTTTCCTTCATTTGGAGCGGTTCGACATCCTGCTTTCACCCCTTTTTTTCTGTCCGGAGCCAATGTACAGATATGGAATGCTGGATGAGAAAAAAAGATGGATAGTGTCACCTCCATTAGATGAACTTTCCATTCCCAACGGTAGGGGTGAGATCGCCTTGCGCAATTGTAAACAAGCAAAATTCTTGGAATTCTGATTCGGACGCTATGAACTCGGCGATGCCAACAGGTTTGTTTACTACCTTCTCAGGGATCGTAAGAGAATCGAGTCATGCCTGTGATATGAATTTGACGGCACGATGGCCGCCTGAGAACGGAGGAGAGTGATAGTCTGTGAAGATCAACGAGAGCGGCCTGATAGACGGCACACGAAGTGATGCGCCCGCGGTTGGCAAAACACTCGGAACGCTGCGCATGCTGCGCCGACCACTGCCTTGAAAAACATCTCCATTTGAATAGAGAAGCATCCTTTTGGCATCGTCATATGAGGAAAGGCCGACAAGTAATTTGGAAGGTTGAATCATTGGAGTGCCCTCCGAGTGGAGTAATCGAAGTGCGCCAACACCAACGAATGGCGTGATGCGACGGTCTCGGGAGAGGAAGCATCGACAAAGTGAGTAAGGCGGCGAGGAATGTTCTCTGTCGCTACAGATATAGAATGGTGGAGCCAACCTTGTTCCTTGAAACTTGCATCGTACCCCCACCTGTTCGCGATCGCAAGACCTGGACTCTGTGAAGGCGGAGTCTATGTGGCACTCGCCAACAGCCATTCGAACGATACACCTACCAGTGAAATGAGGGTTATGGCAGGCAGCAGGACAGTGGAGGGCTGTCGAGCGGCTCGAGCCGATGCAACGTCGACTGGATGTCATTATTAACTAGTACAGCTAGGTCGTGCCCTCCATCCCAATGCTGCCACTTGGTTGCCATCGTGTGTCCTTCAAAGAGTAGATTAGCAGTCGAATCGTGTAGTTGACCGATGACCATTCTCACGAAGTCGTAGTACCCGTATGTTCATGTCTCAAAGGAGATGAGTCACCTCGTGTGACCATTCTGCCCTTGAAGCTTCCCTATTTGTCAATCTCTTCACGCTATGGACAAGTTGTCATGGGCGTTCACGGCCTCACCACCTACCTACGCGAAAACCAACGTGTCCTCGGGAAAACCAAACAGTTCTCTCCAGGACGTGTTTCAGATGTTGAAACCATAACGACGATCGTTGTCGATGCCTGGTCGTGAGTGGCGAATCCGCACCAAACCCACAAGCACTCAGCACTCAGTTTCCGACGCGGTATAGGTTCATTTTCGCAATCTACGAACAATCCCGCCTGCCTTGGGTGTACGGTGGCGAATACGAAGCATTTGCACGACGTGTCATACAGGTGGTGGAAGCATGGATCGCAGTCGGCCTCAAGGTTTACTTTGTGTTCGACGGTGGGACTCCATCTTTTTTAGTAGCCTTGCCTCCATATCTGATGTGACATGACACCGGCCAGGAGCTAGCCCAGGCCTCAAAATTCCGACACTGATAAGCCGCCTTAATCGTACCAATGTCCAGAATTCGTTATTGTTTTTCCGCACGTCACCGACGTCCCGATCAACCCCACGCTTCCTCCACGAGAATCGTATCGTCCCACCTCTTGTTTTTCTGTCGTGCGTGGAGACTCTGGAAACTCTCGCAAAAGCGACTTCTGAGCTCGAGGTGCATTTTGCCGATGAAGAGGGAGATCCATACGCAGTCGAGCTAGCTGGTCGTCTTGGTGCCTATGTCGTCGGCAGTGACTCCGATTTTGTGATCCTCAACTCCGGTCGGTATGCAGGTTATATTCCGCTTGAAGAGATGCTCTGGACAACTCCATTGCCTGTTAACGGATTTCCGAACGCACACGAGGACCAAGAAGACGGTTTTCAGACCGTAGTGAGCAAGGCTAAGAAGCGATCCAATCCTATACCGCAACAGACATTCTTTGGGCTAATCCCACCAGAGGAAATACCTTCGTCGGATCTCGTTCTCTCCGTGATCGTCTACACCCCATCGACGCTCGCATCACATCTGAAATTGCCAACGACTCTCCTTCCATTGCTTGCCTCTCTGGTCGGAAACGATTTCTCTAACAAATCGACGACCCAGCGCAATGTTCAATCGCTTTTTTTCGAAAGGGGTCTCACCCTCTCACAGCGCATTACGCGCACTGCCAACACACTGTCTTCCATTCTCGATGCAGCTACGCAAAAGTATAAAGCCAGGCACCGGGTCGGGTCAGTAATGGACCTCATTGGTCGCACAGTCAACGCCCTACTTGTTCGTTCGCCAAGTAGTCTGGCTACCGGTGAGATTGATAGCATCGTGGACCGGATCGTAAATGCTGCTCTCCAGTATGCCATTGATAAATACGAAGGAGACGTGTATGGTCCTGCAAGTTTGTGGCCAACACCAATCTGTGCACTGCACGGAGGTGATACATGTCCGTTGCCTAACCTGTTCTCGCGGGCGCTTTCGCAAAGCCAAGGGCCCGGCAATGTCAGTGGTGCACTTCCGGAGGACAGCATTTTAGTGCTTCGCTCGTTGTACCTGAAGGCGTTTCGAGCAGGAAAATTACAGCCGAAAGTCATGGATGTTTTGAGTACCGGAACATTCTGGCCAAGGATCTTTCTCGACAACCCAGACACTGAAAATGTTGCCATATCCATTGGCCGACCCATCCGATCGTGGATCTATGCCTTGTTAGAAGATGGCGTGGGACTTCCTGAAGCGCCGGAAGAGGAGCCTCCTGCAGTGGATGGTAGTGTGTCTGGGGATAATGAGACTGAAGAGGATCCCGACGAGCTCATTGACGTTGTTGAAGAAGATTCGGACGAAGACGCTGACCTACTTGCTCCGTTGCGCGGCGAACTCCGGCGCTTACGCGGGACGGAGGAAGACGCTTCCGAAACTGTGCTTGCGTCGGCCTCATCTCGCTCCCGCTCGCAACCACCTGCACGTCTGAAATGTGTCATCGAGTACGTTCGTCGCGGAACCCGAATAGCCTCAGAGCAAGTGCCCGTTCCGGACCTGGCAGCTCTGATGATCTCATCTGGCTTTGACGAAAGCCTCGATCCGGACGCTTGGGTACCCATTCAGCTTCGGAGCTTGGAGGAACGCATGGCACTGTTCCTCCATATCTTGGGGAGTAACGTCCCTGCTGTCAAAAACGTGTCGCCGGACCAGCTTATGGCCGTGCTCGTGCTGAGATGGATCGTGCAAACGCTCCACCAACGGGCTTTGGAGAGTGGCATGAGCAAGGAGCGAGAAAAGGAGAGGTGGATGCACCAAGAAGCACGCGCGCTCCTTGCCTTTTACGGATCGTCACCCTCCATCAACTTTGGGGACACAGCGGGCCACACCAATGGCGGCACGGATGCCAACCCACCAACAACCATACCACTGACAGATCGGAACGTACAGCTGACGGCGCAAATTCTCGCGGCCATCGAGACGGTCCATCTTTTGTCGCAAGTGTTGTTTTTGACGGACCAGGTACCGGCCAATACCCACGCACTCTCTGGGCAAAAGCTTCACGCTTACCTGACCAACTCAACTCCTGATCCCGCGGAGGCCTTGCCCTCTGGTCTATGGGATGCCTGTACAGCTTCGTTGGAAGATGCGTTTGCGCCGGAGAGACAGAAGAAGGCGAAGAAACCAAAGGTTGAACAGGTCAAACCAGTCACCAAGGCAAACAACAGAACGACGACACGTCCTGGACAGGGATTATTCTCGTTGTTGGTTGACGACGTCGCTTGATACACTGGAATTTTGGAAACGCTGTGAACATTATAACGCTGGTTGTAGACAATGCATTGTATTTCTTTGAATTCTTATTTCGAGACTCGGAGGTGACGATATATTGCTGTTCATGCCCGATGTCATTGTGTTATTGTGGACTTCTTTGAAAGAAATTTGGGATGTCTTTTCGGGAGTTGAAACTGTTTTGCTGTTTTGGGGCCGTGCCTTACACAGCTGTGTAGGGCTGTGGTTCTCAGAGTCGGAGCGAATTGAAGACAGTGCATGGCCGACGGCGATGCCTGGGCCACGTATAGTAGGACCGTCTCTGCACAGCGATGTATCCAAGAGCGAAACTATGGTAGCCACCATAAATAAAAGCTCGCCTTGATTTCTGTGCTCATTATCGTTCACCCCCGCATTCCTTGAACGTAGCAGCTCAGAACTCATACACAATCACGATGACCTGCCACCCCAGTAATAAACCTCATTCATCCGGCACAACCCCCACTGACATCGTCACCTACCGGTATAACGGGGAACTAATATACGTCCCGGTTGCACCAAACTACATTGTGAGTCCCGCTCCTCCACATCCAAACCATTTCTTCGGAGGCTGACGACCAACTTGTGGGATCCAGCAAGCCCTCTCACATGCACGCGAAGCGTTCCCGCAGCTGAAGAAGCTGCGCGACGCGTCACTCTCGCTCTCCTTGACCGCGCCCGGACACGAACAAAAGTTTGTGGGCATCAGCGCACCCGCGTGGCCCAAACTCATCGCGCACATGTCGCGCTACCAAATCATCGACGTCCACGTCACGCAGGCGCATGAACGTAATGCTGCTGTACGGATACCAGATATCACCATCACCTATGCAGATGCGGACGACATGGAGGAAACGGAGCCTGTGCCACCGTATCGTGCGTCGGACAGTGAGGACGATGAGAAGGCTTCGTATCCGCGTCCACGGTCGCCGTCGCAGTCCACGTTACACCCAGGAAGACGGAGTTGGTTCTTCCAAAAGCTTCACGGACAACATTGACCCGCAGACTGTATTCATAACTTCCTGACACATCGGACACTATTCCCGGACGATGTGCAACTCATTCGTCAGAACTATACCCCCGTAGATGTAGAACGCGACATGATTCGTGTAGCTATACCATTACTTGACTCTATTATTCCATTCGTCGATCTAGGACACACACCTAGAGGTTGTACAGAGTACTTTGAAATGTTTGTAGTGAATGTGAACGTTAGACTCATTCCCCTAGTGCTTCCCGCGCCGACCCAAACACATGAGCATATCCGACAGGGGTAACCAGATCTAGGTACTTTCGATCGTTGAGCAGTTCGGTGACTTGGCTACTGTAGCCACTCCCCACTGACCAGTGCGCAGAGATCAGAAATCCATTCGGAAACCCGCGTGGCTGGATTGACTACCGCCACTTTGAACTATATAGATTTCATATCATCTTGACATCCTGTACACACAGAGTTTCAAAGGAAGCAAAAGTCTCTCAGCGGGATCAAATCGCCCTCGCACAGCAACTTCGCGGAACTCGGTTGCGATAAAGCAAGTTTTGACGCTCCTCCCTGTGGGATTCTGTGCTACAGTAGATTTCAGCCGCCCAAGTCTTAGGCGCATGCTCGAAGATACTATCCACCAGCGCTAGCGTCACATTACAGCACCTACATATATGAAACCTACGATCGGAACGCATTCATCCTAATAAGGGGTCTAAAGATTCGTAGACAAACTTGTCATGCGTTCGAAAACGTCGGACTTTACATGACCATCTAGTAGGCTTGTACATCCTGAATGGTGGCACACAGCAGTACCTCGACCCGTCAGTGCAGCATACACAGGGTACAACAACGTCGACTCACTATCGTACCAGTGTACTACGTGCGGCTATACCTTAAAAGTGCCTTGCTCCGGAACGTAGCGTTGTACTGCAGCAAGTTGTTGATATCCCTCACCCAGTCATCTTCCTTGCCTGGACCCACGCCTTCCTCTGGTCTTCCTTCGCCGTCCTCAGAGATCGATGATCGATTGATACAAGGAACGGGGTATGGCGACACCTGTACTGTCACAGAATCCCCTGGATTCAGAACATGGGAAACGCGCCCATCCATCGAAACGCCCGCCGCAGCACGGCTACGGTCGCTAATCTGAAAGCGAAAGAAAAATAGTATGCCATATAAGAAACTTGAAACACGCAAGGCTGTAGACTGGGAGTGCACGACGTACACGTAACGTGACAGAGGATGAGCCTGGGAAGACGAGTGGGCGAAAGGAGAGGCTCCGTGGACATATGGGGACCAAGACCACGGCACTCAGAGAGGGATGTACGATGGGTCCACCTGCGGAGAGGGAATAGGCCGTTGAGCCTGTGGGCGTGGAAACAATCACGCCATCAGACTTTCGTCACCATTAGTATCATGCCCGATCATGCTGGCTGGCTGGACGTACTACAGCCTCTGTCAGATGCTGGCCATCAACATAGATATCGATTGTGTTTAGGTGAGGGCTGGAACCACGGTGCAGCGCAATCTCGTTCATGACCTGCCATTCTGAGTAATTGGTGTAGTCAGGGTTCACTGCTAGCAGACAAGCATTCGCGACACGCACCATCACTATCCATCTTTCTCGCGTCCTTGTCATAGAATGTGCATGATAGGCGCATTCGGTTTAATAGCGTCGCCTTCCCATGAAATACAGCCTCCAGGCCCTTTGAAAAATCGTCTATATCTGTTTGCGGAAACACGCTCAACATTCGCGTTCCGCTGCGTTAGCCAGGCACTCACGAAAAGGCAATAAAAATCCTAAAGTGCCCATGGAGAAACTCAGTACTGGCGGTACAGCTCCGAGGCTGAATAACGATGCGGCATGCAAAATCGTCCCGTCTCCTCCAAGCGTGACAACCAAGTCGATCTTCTCCGACTGTGGTCCGGGTCGCCACACTTCTGCGCCTCCAGGCATGTCAGGCCGGTCCTCTGCAAATACTTTTACACCCGGATACGTTTTTTCTACATGTCTGCCAACGCGATGAGTACGGGGAGTGCGTAGAAATGGAGGCGAGGAAAGACGAACTGGAGGAGCTCGTCGATCGCTTTTATGACTGGGTCTGTCCGGAGTTTGTTCACGATGAGGATGGATCGTGGAGGGTACGTAGCGTTCTGTTGGCTATGATTTCAACTGAGCAAGGCATGAGAGTACGGGAAACGAGACGAACACTTGGGCCGATGCCGAGGATATGCCTCTCGTTCGTGTCGTCGCGGCTGGCATGCATGACAACACACGACCTACGAAAAGCCGCGAACATGGTGTTGGCGCGTATAGAAATCCTTGTAAACACGAGTTGTGAAGAGCACGTCGGGCTTGGTAGAGAATATTCATGACCGATATTGGTTTAGCTGGTTGTGGTGGCAGGAACGAGGCGGCTTGCCAAAGATGGATTGCTCACGGTCGTTCTTCACTTGTATGGTCGAATTCTCACCAAGCGCGATTATCAGCGGGCCTCGGCCCCCGGTCACGGAAGACTGGGAACCGCGGACGATATTCCAGTTGTTCGTGTGGTGCCAAGTTGGAGATGGAAGTTCTCTGCAAATCGCTTCTCATCGCATCCCTCAAGCCTTTACAGTAAATTCGAAGTGATGGCATCATGGAGCCGAAATCAATTGATGCTCATACTCAACGTTTCTCTTCTATTGGGCAAAGTAAGTCAGTTAAGCTTCGGTTTCTTCAGAGTCTGGAATCCTTGGAGCAATGTAGGGCGGAGGCATTCATCTTGTGTCGGGTTCACAAGTTCCATCGACTGATGTACTCTTACTCGTACACTAGCCTATTTGGTCAGAACCCGGGGTTCCCCTCGAGTCTTCATTCTGCCCAGGAGACTACCAGGCGTATGGAAACCATCGTGGTGGAAACACTCAGAGACGGAGCGTGATAAACGTATCAATTCGGGAGAAGAGAAGATGATCCTACAGCCTGAGGTACGGGGATCCGCTATTTAAGTGTATAATGTAAATACGAAAACAGTGAAGGAATGCAGGGTGATCGAGACTGGAGCCAATCGGACAACGGTGAGTCGACACTTCCTTCTATAAGGCTTGTGCATCGAAGGCTTGATCGAAGGCGATCGATTGATCTACAAAATTGACCATCACCACCATAATTTTAATCATCTTCGTCAACAAGGCTTCGGGTCGTATGGCGTGTTGACAGTTACACGTTCATCACCACGCCATGGAAGTGGAGCGATATCTCACAAGCTATCGCTATGGAACATACATAACCATTCCATGAAACCCCCTGTAGCCTCAGAGGAAAACGATGTTCAAAAGCATAGAAGGCATGATGGCCGAGCGGTCTAAGGCGCTGGAATCAGGTTAAGAGATATCCAGTCCGAAAGGGCGGGAGTTCGAATCTCCCTCATGTCAGACTTTTTTACGAGTGACATTTTCGCGCAGACTCTACAGGATGGCAATGGGGGTCCAATCTAAACCTACAATATGGTTGAATGCAATAGGGTATGAGGCTACTTATATGTCTGACTTGGCATCCGGTGGACCGGATATCATCTCCCATGCTTTCTTACAGAAACGGCGTCCGAGGATGAATGGTTCCGGTGAACGACCTTTCTCCAACACCCGACGTGCAAATTCTCGCTGTGACCCAGATTCAAAGCTTCGACGAAAAATACCCAAGACTTTGGCGGCTGGGGCGAGAAGCCTACGCATTGGGTCAAAGAGCGGGCGGAGCGATGTCGGAATTTGTGTGAGAGATGAACTCTGCCTGTGTCACCCCATGAATGATTGATACCGAGATTCGAAACGCGTGCAGCACGCACCAATGATACTGCAGGTAATCTGGAGGCGGTATGGAACTCAGCGTGCCGTCCAGTTCGACTCTGATTCGCCCACGAAGCTGTTCTATCCACATTTGCTCGTTCTGCTCATCCTTCTCCCTGTGAAGTTTATCTTGGAGATAACGATCCTGGAACTTGAGGGTTTGCGACATGAGCAACATTTTCTCTACTGCATTCTTGCTGGAGGAGGTCGTCCAGAGATACCACCCCTGTTCCCAATATCGTGTCTCATCTTCGTCGGGCTTGGTGGATGATTCGGATTCATCGGGATAACGCTCCTGCACAGGCTGTCCCTCTGGCGGAAGAGGTATATTATTTGTCTGTTGCGTGCGCCATCCTTTTCCGAGTAGGTAGTCGGTGACCTCGTGCGGATAGACTTTACGAAGACATATGCTGTATGTTTGGGGCTCATGATTCTGGGATCTTCCACGGGCGGTCTGAAAAGAGTACGTGAGACACATCTCATCCATCTTGTCGGGTACTTTCCCTGGATTGCGCAAGCCGTGTCAGAAATGGTGGTATTGAAGCGGAATGTGGGGAATGACGCACCAGGCGGTGGTCGGCTTAGCGATATCAGGGGAGAGTGCACAAAGCTAATCCTCGCGGTGGCATTTTCACCTCCACCTGGAGGATTCATCGTTACTAGGCACGAGTACGGAAGATGGCAAAGTGGACTCAGAGGAGTCGGTATGCGCCGGGGCGTCGGCCCATTTTGAATCGGAGTTGATATTATGTCGGTTATAACCTTGCTATTTTTCATTCTTTTATGATCATCCACGTCGTATGAAGCATCGCCGTCGCAGCACACGCACAGAAAGCATTTCGCTTTCGCATTTCTGCTGTGGGGAAAGTCCCCGGAGACACAGAGTGATCCCTTCTCGCCCGGAACGGAAAGCGCCCAGCTTCAAATTTGCTGAGGGGGGCGAGGTACGGTCGGGCAAAGATCGATTTACTGGACCGCGTTTTCATTCGGGGACAGTTCCGTTTGCCCACTCTGTTGCAATCTGGAAGTCGAGCAGCCCTGTGGTAGCGTATGCATGCGAAGATATGAGCATGTTTTTCGTTTGGGTTGCTTGATGGACGGTTTGTCCTTCGTTGCTCATAGATATAGTCATGCGGTAGTTGGCGTCCCGTTTTCGGGTGCCTTCAACTCAATGGGGCTTACTCTCGTTTGACGTGGGTCTTATTTTTCTCCCCCCTCTGAACGTTCGTCGTTCAATGATCGGTCGTGGGGATGCTAGGCGTGAGGTGAGTACGCTCATATACTCTGGTTCATGATGCTTGGAAATCGTATGGTTTGAATTTCTTCAGGGAGAATACCTTGTTATACAAGGGTGTGCTCCACATGTGACACTTCTGACCTTTCTTTTGGCCATCATGCACGTGAGGATACCATTACTGATTCAATCCTCTCGCAGGTGGTTCGGTCCTCGGCAGTGTCACCGATGGGTGCCTCGTTGCTAGTGGCTTGTACTTGTGATCTGTTCATCAGTTACTGGTCCGTAGCCTCATAACATGACAGTTGTTCGATATACTAAGCTGTATGCCAAAAATAATGACTTTACTACTCGGTGGCCAGGCTGACCCACGACGGATCACAACGACGCCCGGCAACAAATAAATATGTTTCGGAGCTTCCGCGCTCCCACTCTGACGCGCATCTTGAGCGACCCGGCAGGACGCGGCTTGTTCCCTGTAATCCGACATGCTCGCTTGCTTCTGTCCAGCTGATCCGGCATAGGATAAGGTTCCTCGGCACGCAGCGGCAGACGCAGCAACCCTACGTTCCTGTCCTTGTAATATCATCCTTCCTGGTTTCCTGAGCACATAAGTAGATCGATGGTTGTGATGTGGCTCGCCATTCCTGTCCCCCAAACCCGGCCCCTTCCCCTCTCGAGCTAAGCACTCATATGCCCTCGCAAGAATTATTTCAGGCGCAGTCCGAATGTTCTGCCGCCCAACATGCTGTTCTACATGAGCCTCCGGTGTGTATGTTTGCAGCCAAAATTAATCCGTCGTTAGAAGGGTCGGTAGACGCTTGAATTTTTTCCCCCCACAGACCACTTGTCCCCCCTTCACTGAGGGCCCACCAACGAGTATCACTCCCCCCCCAGCGCCGCACGCGTTCCCCATAGGGGCGCTCGCCCCCGATTTCCTCGCGGCACTCTGGCGATTCCGGCTCGAGCTTGCTATATTCAAGCTAGAGCGCAGAGCGGTACGTACGGTATCGCTTGCACCGGTGTGACGCCGAGTGTGATCCTATCCAATGATGCAAAGATGGCTCATAATTTTTGAACGACCATTAGCTTCCGATATTGAACGTATTTCATAACTGGCAGCACCATGCCGGCCGCACCGTGCAGCCGCTGCGGAGGTAGGTTCATGTCCGATTTTTCTGTCATCTTGTTCAGTGACACCGGATGGAGCCGATGATCCGTTGACACGGCGCAAACGGCCCCATGATAAGCTTCCGATTCGTTGTGTATCATGCCATTGAGCTCATTCCTTTGTTCTTTCGAGGATCCTCAGGCAGAGACACGGCGTCTCCAACATTAATGCCACATCATCACCAACACAATTGCTACAGGCCCGCGCTGAATATAAAACATGGCTACCCGTTCCAGTCCATCACACGACACCCCGCTCCCTACAATGCCGCGGGGCACACAGGGCGTGGCTCAAATGGCGGGGTCCATTACCAATGACGATGAACCTCCAGCGACGTTCTGTCCGGGGGAGCGCTGTCTTTGCACACCGATACCGACACGGTAGGCGCTTGGTAATGCGCTTTTGGTTGCGACAGCGTGTTGAACCCCACGTTGTCCGGTGGTCAAAGTTGGGCTCTATCGCCTTCCCTCCTCATTGAACGGTGAATGAGAGAGCGGGGGCAGGGAGGGGAGACGGGATACAAACGTAGTCGAGAGCCGGGCGTGGGTGGGACATGGATCGAGTGCCTGTCTCAGATATTGAAATTTGAGGGTGTGCGCATAATGTGTACTAATATGGGAGGAACACGACTTTCAGATTCCTACACTGCGCATGGAAGATCTAATTGTTCCTCGCAGCTGTGAGCGGCGAGGACGCTTCGATGCCGCAGGCTTTGGAGTACACGTAGTCTAGTTTTATGTCGTGCAATGATAGCAGAGAGGTGGACGCGCTAAACAGAGGTACTACAGCATAATTAGTCACAATGTATACGGTATGCAGCATACCGTTGGGACCACCAAAAAGCCACGCACTATCAGTGGGAGAATTTGGCAGGAAAGAGACCCACAAGTGCCCTACTTTGCTCTCAAAATCCTATGCATTGTACTGTCACAACAGAGTTACCAAAGTTTTGTGCTGGTCTAGACTCTAAACGCTGGACAAAACGAAATCTGGAGCACTCTGGAGCACTCCAGGCTGCTCTGGCCTAGCCTGGATTTCGTTTTGTCCAAACATTTAGAAGAGTACAGTGCCTTATAATGTCTTTTCTTGAATTTAAAGTTTCCTTTTTGGATCATGTGTCATGCACATGAGGCACCGTCTCATGATGATGATGAGTCTTTTTGGCGCCCACTTTCCGAGAACGGCCCACTCAAATATGCCCTTGCCGGTGCAAAATGGGCGGGCCGCGTTGATACAAGCTCAGTGTGAACCTGTTCTTTGCACTCGTACGGTTATGTAGGTTGTTTGTCGTCCTCTCATGTTCAGTGTGGCCGTTCCGAGTCCCCAACTTGAACTCGGGCGAAAGTATCAACACCAAGCTATACTCGTAGAATTTAGGCTGACGTTTCGGATATCTACTCGAGAGAAGGGGGCGAGGTAAGCCATGGGTCATGGTACTGGCTCTAGTAAGCACTCCACAAGAGCAAGTATACGTTCCTATCCCACGCAAGTACATGCTGAACTGAAGCCTGAGCCATGATCCATCAACATACTGTATTCTAGTCAAGCATGCCCCGCTACGCCAGCTCCGACTTACAGACCGCCTCAAGGGCACTCCCACAATCCCTTTTATGATCCCTCCAATCCGCACGTTGACACTCCTTGGAACAATACCGTGCACGCTTGCACCGACTACACGTCAGACCGCCCTCCTTTCCACACGACCGACATCGGTTTCCCACCCCGACTGCATCCGTCTTGTCAACATCGACATTCCGGTCGTGCAATGGGGCCTTGAGCGTAACGTCCTTCTGGGGCGTCGCCGTCGCCATCCCCGTGGTAACCGGCCCTCCCACAGGCACGTCCACCTCCTCCAAGTATGGCACTGAAAATAAGGGACTGAACGCTGCCCGTGTGAGGTACGGTGCGACAGGTTTGAATTGCTTTGGTAAGATCTCGGTGCCCACGCCTGCACCGCAGGTACACAGCGGATTCTGTTTCCCCCACGTTCCAAGGGAGTGTTCACTGGGCTTCTGCTGGTGCACCTGCTTCGAGGTACGATAAGTGCACGTCACCTTGTGGGGCCACGTCCGACACCGTTCAGTCAGGCGCGGGAGCAGATGGAACCACGCTGCAGTCTCATCTATGTCTGTACCGATGTACCGGATGGCAATGTCATCTGGATTTCGGCCATGCCCATCACACAGCACCGCTCGCACAGCAGGTGTACCCAGCGCCACGAACGTGTCCGCAACAACCGTGTGTGATCCAACATCCAAACACACACGTGCAACGACGATATAGAGATACGCCACCCTGCATGACGTGTCGAACAGTGCAAATACCCTTTCCGGGGCTTGACCATCCGGATTCGCGCCCGCCGCGGAGCGCAAGAGGAGGTGCAACGTTTGTTTGACATGTACGAGCGTATCCGGGGTAGGGCTGTGGGTGCTGCTGCACGTTGCTGGCGGTTCGATCCGCGCACGGAGCGCACGCTGTTTCTCGCGCTCTGAGAACATGAGACCGACGTGCAAGTCACACCAGTTTAGCGTTGGTAGGTTTTTGGGAAGTTTGAATGAGGGGCACCGGTCGAGGTGGATGCGGTGAATGCTCCCCAGCGTCGGGGTGCCGTCGTCGTTAGCGTCCAAGGACAAGGATGCGAACCGATTCGAGAGATCGCGCTCGGGTCGGACGTCGAACGGAGCGGGAGGCACTACGACCTGGACAAGTGATAAGGACAAGGCGTCAGCATCAACAAAGCAACGGGATGCCATGATCATGTTCCTGTGACATCCGCATAGAAGTACCAACACGACTCACCTCAATATACGACGACCGCCTCGCAACACGCAGTTTCGCACGCGCCACATCGACAGGGAGTGGGAACTGAACAGCATAACCGTGTGTCCCTATCCTCACGCACGCATCGAGACTCCGTACCGATCCCGAGCTGGAGCTGACAGTTGGAACTGTCTGCACGTCTGCAAGGGCCTTTCGTGCACCGGGATCCGTGACGTCGATGCGTACGGTGAAGGACTGCACAGCGGAAGACATGTCGTTCATCTGGACGTGTACGTCTGCGCTTGTCCCGTGAGGCATATTCGGGTTGCTAGTGGCTTGCTCAGAGTACAAAGCCCCCCTCATGTTCTCCTGCCAGTGGCTGGCCATAACCGCACCCGCACCCCTGCCCGCGTTCGTGCCCATGACGAGAGGCCGTGCTAGCACAAACACACGCTCCGCATCCGCCAACCCCGTCCTAAACACCGTCAAATTAAACCCCAGACGATCCGCAAACTTGGCCGTCACTGCCACAGTCGCGTGCAACGCCAAACCAACCGTGGCCCTAGGGTTCCGCGCAAAATCCATCACTGAGCTGGACGGGACCGAAAAGGAGATGATCAATGGCGCCTTGGTCCGCCACGGTGGTTGCATCGAAGACGTGTCTGTACCCAGAGCCACGTCTGCGTCGCCTTTGACAACCACGCCCGTCCGGTGCTCGCCCGTGCCAGAGACCTGCAGCGACCCAAATGTAGCCGAGGTGACGGCGAACCAGTTTTGGCGCGGCCCGTCGTGCATGTCGCATTGTAACACCGGGGTCCCGACGTCCATAAAGTCGGGCTCGAGTCTCGCAATGCTGTCTCGGGGGACGACGAGCACGAGCGTGACGACCTGCGGGATGTGTGTCCAAGTCCAGTCGCGGAATAGCCCGAGGTCGTCGGTGTCGGACTTGTCGGAGGTGGCATCTTCGTGCTCAAAGGGGCAGTGGAGAGCGGGGACGGACATCCACGGTGTTGTGTACACACCGAGGAGATGGAGTTGACAACACAGTTCTTGGTATGCATGTTGCCCCGTCATCAACTGCCCGTCAGCCAACACCAGATCCTCGAAAAGATCCATTGCACGCCACCAGTCCGTCTGTACCCTCGTCTTCACGAAATGCACCAAGAGGGCAAAGGAGCGGCGGTTGTAGTGCAGGATACCGGAGCGCTGTAGTTGTTGGAGCATGCGCTCGGGCGAAAGGGAGAGGAGTTGGAATCGAGACCTGACGTCCTCATCGGAGAACATGTGGAGATAAACGAGAAAGAGAAATGCAGCGAGGTCTTCTGGGGAAAAGCATAGGCGCTGGGGAGGTGTCAGCACGTCGTTGGGGTCATGCTGTGCCCTCGGCCCTCCGAGCCCAATTGCCTTCCAGGCCAACCGCTCGTGATACTGTTTTGCACCCTCGCTCATCGTCAAGGTTTCGTGGACGTTAGAACGCGTGGTGAATTGGGATATAAACGTCGAGGGCATGATGCCCAAGAGGAGGGCCATGGTGGGGAGGTCGCCACAGACGTGCTCTAGGATTGCCTGGGAAGGATTACCACCCGTTTTTAGAAGCGCCTCGGTATACAGCGTGGCTGAAGGTGTTTTGCGCAAGAGTGGTGCGCTGACCACCAAGACATTCACGAGTCCGACGTGATCCAGAATATTTGACGTATCGATCACGTTGAACGACAGTGGCGCCGGTGACCGTGCATTGTGCCCATAGCAGTGGTCGTCGAGCGTGACGGTGGCTAACCTCCATGCAGCGACGTTGTACGGCGTGACTGGGGACTGCGTTACTTCACAATACTTGAGCGCTTGACAGAACATCAACGCATCGCCGGCAAACATTCGGATGACGAATGTGGGCGACGAGGGGTTGTTGCTCTTCAAGCGCTTGCTCACGGATGTACACCAGCGCGAAAACTGGTCCTTGGCGACGCGCGCCACCTCATGTGGTGGGATGCGTTCATGAGGACCGGTAAACTTTCCCGAGGTGAACGCCTCTGCGAGATGGAACCCGGAGATGGGATCCGTCCCGTAGTGCACGGCGAACTTGTCCCCGTCGATGGAAAACGCAAAGGTGGGGTTGGCGGTCAGGCGTCGTTTTTGGCCTTGTGCACCGTTGTCGGTGATCCCCGAAGACCAATAGCTACTAAATTGGCGCGAGACCACTTGGTTTGCGTGTAACGCGAGGGGTCCTGCGGAACGAGCTGCAGTCGTAGTACCGCTGGGTCCCACCCTTCGCAACATCCCTTTCATGCCGTCTGTAAAGCGCTGTTCAAATTGTTTCGCCTGCTTGGAGGAGAATGTGGCCGTATCGAGGTACGCGGTCCAAATGCGCCGAAGCTCTCCAAGCGTCGCTGTATCGCACGTAGCGAGAAAGTGGCCATATGGGCCAGCTCTCCAAGTCTCTGTGCTTTCCGCCAAAGCGACGAGCTTACGACACTGTTTGAAAAGTATCGAAAGCGAGGTCTGGTCCACAAATATGTGGTAGAAGAGGTTCCACAAGTTGTCTAACTTGTCTAGTATGCCATCGTCGGCGAGAAGGGTAAACAACAACGCGTTGCGCGCTATAATGAATTAGCGGGAACGCCCAAGAAACGAAAAGGGTGAACCTCACCAAGTATAGCGACGTCCACGTCGCAACAAGTAATGTCAAGCCTCCGCAGACCTATGGTGCGTCAGATCCGGAAAATCATTGAGCGAAATGACACGTACACGTCAATGGATTGGTCTCGTTGACATAGATGGTGTACAAGATATGTCTAGGATCCCCACACGCGAGAAGCAGGACGTCTGCGTTGCTTTCAGGGGACAGATTCTCGGTCAAACAGACCGCAGAAGTGTTTCCAACTGGGTAAAAAAAAGTGATGGTAGGCCAAAACAAGAGATGAGACATTTCTATACGAAGGATAGGTATGGATTTTAGCGCCATCAGTCCAAACCTAGGAAAGGCTAACGTATCACACTCACTGGAGGAATGACAACGATACGCAATGTGAAGGGCTGCACGGGGTCGTCGACTTTAGTGATGATTTTGAGAGAAAGGAACAGTCGTGGCCAGGTGGGACGGGCTTTAAGGCAAATGGACCACTGTCGAGATGGTCGCACCAGCGGTTGTAGCAAATGGTGAATCCAGGAACCACCGCCAAACGATCATCCAACGCAACGGCTGCTAGATTCTAATGCTGTTGTAGCGAGAGGGATATAGAAGTCGGGCAATACGCCATCCGCTTCAAGCCGTGCTGTACTTCGCACTCGTTTCTCCTAAATCTACAAGGCTGGAACTATCAAGTAGTTGGTCAACGGTCAACGGTCGCTTAATTCCACCCACATGCTTTGAGCCTACTACTGTGTAGTGGGCACTCGGTATGAGGTCGAAGCTTGAAAGCTTGAAGTTTGAAGCGCGGCGTCGCAAATCAACGTGTCTAAGCAATGCGGGAGAGATCTCGATAATCGAGTTCGAACTTGTTAGAGTCGAGCCTTCTTGGCGCTGCCAAGCCTTGAATCCGAGGTCTCACCAAAACCATAGTACGACCAGATCAGCAAAACAAATACATAACCATTCTGTAAAATACTGAGATGTGCGTAAGAAGATGCAGCTAGCTGGTGATACTTGCAACAGATCCCAAGGTGTTCAGGTGAGCAGTTTTTAGCCGACATAATAATCCAAATCACCCAACCCATTCAATCAACATCCATAGTGGCTGTACCACCGCCTGCCCCACCACCGCGTCGACCCCGCCCACCTCTCCTGCCGCCGCGCTGCCACCGCTGGACTTCTGATCGCGAGTTGTTTAGTTGACTGTACACCTTGGGATCCGCCCCTGGCGGTGCAACGAGGACTGTGGCACGAGGATCCGAGTTCATGATTGAATCTGAGCGCATTTTCCTGTTCGCGGGAATGGATTTGGTGGGTGCTCAAAAGAACAGGTGCAAAAAACTCACGATCCCGCATCGTCATCTGCACCCATCAACACATCAACACTCCCGTTCTCGTTGACCAGTTCCACACCACCAAGTCTTCCAGAAAGGCCGACAGATTGTACGCCTACGACCATGACGCGGAGTATACGACCGTCTGCAGGCTGTTTGTCGAATTTGGCAACAGCAGCTGCAGCATGCGCGGCTTGCTTGAAGGTCAGTCGGACAATGACACTTTCAGACGCTTGGTTGGTCACGAGATCGGAGGAGATGATCGGACCACACCGCCGGAAGATGGCCTGTCGGGTGTCGGAAAATGCTGAGAGATGAGAAAAGAGGAGGCACACCTCGACATCTGCAGGAGTGGTACCCTTGACGAGACCATCGACCTGTACGACGTTTCCGTTGGCACTAGTGCTCGCCCCCTTGATGCTTATTCCACCTGCGGCAGTGGCTTCTCTGATTGCGCGTTGGACAAGGGTGGAATCAGGTTTGCGAGGGACTGCGGCAGAAGCGGACAGTCGAGAAGAGAGCGAGGGCTTGTCTGGGTCTTCATACAAGTCATGGGACCACTGTGCGTCTGAATCGCCTTTTGGTGGTCGAGAGGGGCGGACCTGAGAGTGATAAAGCGCGCGTGTGCGAAGGAGAGCCACGGATGGATATTTTATTTTATTTTTCAATGGACAGCCTTGGAGGATGCGAATCGTATAGTACGCACATAGGGCGAGTTTCGATTTGCAGATTTTGGACGGACGGGGCCACCGTCGGTGGTGGTGGAGAGACGGGCTAAGAGGGACATGATGATGGTTCGGGAAGGAAAATGCGGCGAAGCTGGACGCGACCTCAAGACTGCCTGTGTGTGCGCTTGTTTGGCGTGTGGCAGAAAACCAGAGCGTGCGTCAACTTGAAATCGACCTCAACAACACACACAACGGTGAGCTCGACCCTCACAAAACCGGACCATCAAAAGACGCGTAGCTACCGCCGTTTTCATCTTCAACGAACCCTCATCACCGAGCTGATACAACATGGGTGGAGCTGGTGCGTCTTCTTTTTAGGGCACTGGACTTCGCAGGTTCTTAGGTGTTGTGTCCTATTTCACCCGTTGAACAGGTTGGCTGTTCCTGTTCTCGGTCCTTATGGCCGCTGGACTGCTCTTCACGATGGTCTTTTTCGTACGTCGTTCCGAACTCGTCCGACTCAAACGCGCCATGACATACAACATAGATCATCATGTTCTCCGACCTCGAATGCGACTACATCAATCCCATAGATCTCTGTAACAAGCTCAACCAAGTAATTTAATCACTGGTTATCTTTACTTCCCCGTACTCACCACGTGCAACCCCTAGTTTGTTCTGCCGGAAAACATTGCTCACGCTTTTCTTACCATTCTTTTCTTACTCTCGGGTCAATGGGTTGCATTCTTGCTCAATCTCCCTCTCATGCTCTTTAATGCCAACAAGTATGTCCCTTGATCACGTGCTCGTTCATGGCGTTCATGGCAGTTGAACAGGATACGAAACAAGAACCACATGTACGACGCCACCGAAATCTTCCGCACGCTCTCTGGACACAAGAAAGAGAGCTTTATAAAACTCGGCTTTTACCTCTTGTCTTTCTTCTATTACCTGTATCGGTGTGTATCCCCCCTACTCATCTCCACCTTCCGACCTCATTTCTGAATTAGCATGATTGTCGCACTCATTTCGGAGAGCGAATGATCGCCTATCTTGTTCCCCAAAGGCTTAGGACTGCCTGCCTTGTGTGCGGAATTGATGGGACAGGTGTGCAGCGGGAGACTCGGGCTTGGCGTAGCGCGTCTTGCCTACCTGAGGGAGTGAGGTACATAGACATCTAATCTGGCGCCTGGATATACATGAGGGGCTTCGACGGAGCGGGGGGGGGGGTCTTCGCATGTTGTATATCGTCTCGTTGGGTGCTATGATCTTTTGATTCTCTGCTCGCATCAGCCAAGATCAACTCGAGCAAGGCTCCTTTCCCGGCTCAATGACTACTGTGGTATTGAGATTTCGGACAACAAGCAAGTTTTCTCTCAATTCTGAGCTAGTAAACGACACCGTAGGTGTTTTGTCGGGTGATTGCAATCAATTTCTGAAAAGTAGGTAGAAACTAGTCTGGTGACTAGACCGTCTATGAGCCTGCCGCGTTGAGAGGCAGTGGCTGATCCATATAATATGGCAGATTCACGAGGAATGGCAGTGAACAAAATTCGGCGTCAGAATGGCTTCTCACGATTCCTTTTACCTCTGCGTTTCGACAACCTCCAACAAGCCGCGGTCCAATGTGGACCTGCGATCATCGTGAGCACAAGCAAATACACTTGTGACGCTGTCATCGTTCTCCACACTCGCCCAGTGACCTGTTCATGTGTTCCTGGAGTGCTCGCTCGACGATGTCGCTCATCTATGTTCGCAATTCTCTGAACTTATTCAGGATCCACATGCATACAGGGAAAACAGAGAATTCTGGGTCAAGCGATCGTTGCGCGGCTTGTGGACATCCGTGGTCCTGCAGAATGATGTCATGGGCTCGCGAATGTGGTGGTGTCCGGCGTCGAGGTTCACGATCCTCCCGCTCCATGCTGCAGGTCCGTACTGAAAGGACGAGAAGGATCTCATGGATATCTACATCTCTTCATACGTTCCCTCTCGCTCTGCTCTCATTCGTGCTCGCGACCGTGCCCGTTCTCAGAAGGAGGCCCGTGACGTTTCTTGAACGTGATTTCGTTTGCGGGCGTCGGTCAGGCGCGGCCGAGTGCAAACCTACAACTACGGGAACTACCAGAGGTGGAGCGCGAAATCCAGAGGATTCAGATCGAGACTAGCATTCCCCAAGAGATGTTATTTGAGTCCACCTTGCCTGTCACGGTGCACAGCACGCCACGAAGCCGTTCGGGTCATAGTTCGCGATGAGAGACGGACCGCTCACGCTCATGCGCATCATCCAGGAACGCTACACAGATTCGCAGTTTGCATTCTTGTCTGCGTGTCATACGGCGGTGGGGGACGAGTCCACTCCGGACGAGGTGCTTCACCTCGCGGCTAGGATGCAGTTTGCTGGATTCAATGGGGGTGATTGGGACGTTGTGGAGGGTGGACGATTCGATCGTGCACGAGGTGGTCACTCGGTTTTACAGGGAGATGTTCAGAGACCCGGTCATCGATTTTGAGCACGCGGCAGCGTCGCTGAACGTCGCAGTGGTGGATTCAGCCAAGGAAGTACCGTTGGAAAAGCGGATCGTGTTCGTGCATACTCCACTCGAAGGGGTGTGTATCCGTCCAAATTATGATTCCACCGGTCGCACGATCTCATGATTGCTTTTCAGTTCTTCAATTCTTTCATGCCTTCATATTTTACCGTCTTTCCTTGGCGTTCAATCCGTATGTCATCTTGTTCTCGCCAGCAGGAGTGCTTTCCCTTCTGCAATTCCTCAAGTAGAACAATTATACGGAATCTAGGGACACAATCTATTCTCCTGCATTTCGTGCATTGGGATCGTTGACGTGGGTTTCTTTTTGTCTAGATACGAAGGTTCATGTGTGATACATTTACCTCTTCATACGCTTTGTGTCCGATTTTGTATGATATTGATATCGTGACTTTGTTGGTGTCATAATGGATGAGGTGTGGTTTTTTCAGCGACTCATCAGGAATATCGCATCATCCCGTTATAAGCACTGCCCGGGTTCCCTCCTGTCCGCTTCATTGGATGCTTGCTATCACACTCTTTCATTGTAGGAACGGACAGTCTGGTGCAAAACAGGTCCTGTAATCTGTAAAAGATGCTACTGAATGCAATTTTTCTTGTGAGCTTTCCAGTCCTTCACCTGGCACTCCTTCGAACAATACCTCGCACTCTTACATTTCCCGCAGAGAGACAGCGACCCTCCTTGCTTCCCACATGCTCTGCATCGTCCCTCAGGCTGATCCGTCAGTGCATCTGACGTTATTCCCACCTTCTCCAAATACGGAACGGCAAACAGAGGACTGATGGCCACTCGAGTCGCGTACGGGGCGAGGGACTTGAACCGTTTCGGAAATGTCTCCGTGCCAACCCCGACACCACAGGAGCAGAAAGGACTCTTCTCGGGATCTGCTCCAGCATCTGGAGACAGTGGAATTGTTCCATGCGTCAAGTACTCGCAGGAAGGTCGGTGCGTCCAGGTTCGGCACCGTTCGACAAGCAGCGGGAGGAGATAGCGCCACGCCTCTGACTCATCTGGATCAATTTTAATCGTGGCGACACCAAGTACCTCGAGACCGTTCAGCTTATCTTGAACAGTGGTCGTTCCCGGAGTAACCCAAGCATCGGCGAGGACCGTGTGTGAGCCAACGTCGAGGCGAAGACCGGCGACGAAGATAACAGCGAGAAGTTCTCGCGTAGACGTGTTCTGCAATGCGAAGACAGAACGAACTGGGCCTTGAACTCCGGCAGCAGAAAGCAACAGAAAGTGAAGAGAATCCTTCAGGTTCACGAAAGTGTCCTTGACCGTTTGGGAATTCTTCTCCCGTACAGTACGTTCCCTGTGGGAGAACATAAGGGAGACATGTGGGACCAGCCACGTTGATGGTTCCGGACTCTCCGATGGCTTGAACGGAGCGCAGCGATCTAGATTCACGCGGTGGACATTCCATGACGTTGGAACTCCGCCATCGAGTGCGGTGAAGAACCTCTTCGCGATGCTTTGCTCATTTTGAATGTGCATGGACATTGCTAAAGGCGCAATGACCTGCAAAGGTGTCAACTTTGCTCCAGTTATAAGATGTTAATAGCGATCATCGTACCTCTATGTACATCGACTTGCGAGCAATGCGGAGCCTCGTGTTTGCGGCATCCACTGGCAATGGGAAGTCGATCTTCTCCGCGTACTTGTCGATGCACAAACGAGTCCCATGCGCCGGCGTCTCTTCGATCTTCACAGTCGACCCAGCTGCTAGCGAAGCTTGACCAGCCGGGTCCGTAATATCTACCCGAATTGCGAATGAACAAATCTCGGTACAGGATGCATTCACTTGTACGCTGAAGACCTGTTTGCTCTTCCGAGCCACATGTACACGCGGATTCTTCGCGACCGAATAGGTAATTGGTGGAGAAGGGGGTTCGGCAAGTATGTGGACGTGACGCGAATCTTCCAGCGGTGCGGTGAATATAGCTTCTGTTAGTAACGAGCTGCGAGCTGTGCGTGGCGACGGACGAGTCCTAAAGCCGACAATTGCATTGTATGACAGCATCAATGCGCTTGATGGAACAGAGAAGAAAACAATCAAAGAGGAGGAAGTTGGTTCCCCTCCCTTCTCTTCCACAATAGTCGCAGTTTTCATCTGACCAGTTCCAGTGGTTTCGATCTTTCCGTACGCTGCAGAAATATCCGCGAACATGTTCCATAGACTCGCATTCCTGATCTCGCATAGGAGCACAGGAGTTCCCGCTAGGCGAAGCTGAGATTCGATAGCCGTGATTTTGCTCCGGGGGATCACAAGGACGATCGTAACTACGGCTGGAATCGACTCCCAGTCTCTGAAGATTGCAGACTTTGTTTTGATGCGCAGGTTCCGGATATACGACTGCTCCATAGAGGTGAACGTTACGATATCCAAGAGGTGAAAGTGACAGCACATCTCTTGGTAAAAGTTGGAGCCCAATATGAGGGTGGTGTCTTGCATAACTTCGTCTTCGAACTTCTCCATGACTCGAGTCCAGTCCGTTTGAACCCGGGACTTGATACGGTTTAGTAGCTGCACGAAGCTCCTGCGAGTGTAGTGAATGAGAGTTGCCTCGTAGAACCCCTGGGTAGCTGATAATGACATATTTTGCAATTGGCGACCTAGGTTTTCCTCAGAAAACATCTTAAGGTAGACTCTAAACAGAAGTCGACCAAGCTGATCTGGCGCGAATGATATGAGGTGTTCGTTACTGATGGTTTTCCATGCAAATTGTTCGTGGTATTGCAGACTTGATGAGTTGAAAACCTGCAGAAGGGTTTCGTGAACATTCGAGCGCGTCGTGAACCGCGATAGGAAAGCGGAGGGTATAATCCCCAAGAGAAACGACATAGTTTGCATGTCGCCACAGAGCCGCTCCAAGATGACTGTCGAAGGTGCAGCACCGTATGACAGCAACGCCTCAGTGTATAGTGTTGCGGAAGGTGACTTGGAGAGGATTGGAGCTGTGACCACCAACAGGTTGAGGAGTCCAACATGATCAGAAATGTTAGATGTGTCGATCACGTTGAACGTTGTTGGGGCGGGGGCGGGAGCTCCTTCTCCGTATTGATTTTCTTCAAATTCTATTCTCGAGGCTTTCCAAGGGGAAGTCGAGATCGGAGTAGCATTGACGCCGGAAGAGTTGAGATGGAAAAATGCCTGACATAACATCAGCGCGTCACCCGCGAACATCCGAACGACCAATTTTGATGACATCAGGGAGCTAGCCGTCAAGAGCCTAACAACAGAGTTGCACCACCGAGAGAACTGGCTGCGTGCTGCTCGTACCATTTTCTGCACCAGTACAGCGGGTGTCTCGCCACGTGAGGTCGCGAATACCTCTGCAAGATGAAATCCCGCGACCGGGTCCGACCCATAATGGACAGCAAACTTTTCTCCCGCCACGGAAAAGGCAAACGTGGGATTGACCAACGTAGCTTGCTCCGTGCCATGCAAACCATCGTCTGTGGTTCCAGTTGACCAGAATTTGCGGAACTGCTCGGAAACCACCTCCACCGCGATGGGGAAAAGAGGTCCGGCAGAACGGCCTGAGGTCAAGTTAAACCCATCTGCAAACTTGTCCCTGACTTCTTTCATGCCATCTAAAAAGCTTTTCTTGAACCGTTCGCGATGGTCTGGAGTGTAATCGGCTGTTGCGGCATATAGGCTCCAGAACCGATGGAGTTCCGCGAGCGTACCCTTGTCGCACATGGTCAGAAACCGCGAATATGGGCCAGCGTTCCATGATTCGAGATCGTTTGCCAACGTCAGGAGCTTGCGACACTGCTCGATGAGCAAGGATAGTGATTCTTGATCCAATACCAGGTGATAAAAGATATTCCATATGAGGTCTATCTTGTCTTGAGCTCCTTCGTCAGCCAAAAGTGTGAACAACAATGCATTGCGTGCTAATCGAGAGATTCTAAGACTTGGATGAACACAAAGAAAAGAGAAGATGCCCCCTACCGAGCACAGCGGCTTCCGCATCGCAGCAAGTTACATCCAATTTCTGTGATTCTACACAAGTCAACTCAGAAGGTTCGCGAATGAAGAGACATGGTGGCACACACCAAAACTGGAATTCGTCTCGTTCGTATGTACGGTGTACAAGATGTGTCGAGGATCGCCACATGCCAGGAGTAAGATCTTTGCTTGTTGCTCAGGAGGCAGATGTTCAGTTAACCGCACAGCGGACGTGTTGCCAATTGGATAGAAGTATGTCACTCCGCGGAAAAGTAGAGGGTGTGACATCTGAGTAATTTGAATTCAAGCCCTTGGAGCAACTTACAAGTTGCAGTGTTTACATGTAGGACGCAACTCCACGGCCCGCCCACCGGCCCACCGGCCGGGCCCGCCATGTTGTTCAGTGGGCAAGACTCGAAATGATTTGCGCACCGAGACGCATGCCAATCTGGTAACATATTCAAGTTGTATCAAGGACATTACATTTACACGTGTACATTTACATGAACCTGCTCGATCATCTCTACAAAAAAAATCCGTCCACAACATCGCACACTGCGCGCGAGCGCCCTAACCAAGTTAATAAAGGTAGCGGAATCCCCTGCGACGGCGGATGGCTTCCTCGAACGAGATACCTTCCAACCTCGCCGCCTCCTCGATCCGCTCCCGCGCGGGACCTTCCATGAGCTCCCGTTCTTCCCGTTCCATCCGTTTGTTCTCGCGCATCAGCATTTGTCGCATGACTAGGCACACGAACGTGAGCATGCGTTTGACAGAGACAGAGAAACAAACAAAACAGTGGGTGTGGGGAGGGCCGGGAGGCACGCCTCAACTTACTCAAACCCAAGACGCTCGAGAGCACGAGACTGCAGAGCGCGATGATCATCGACTGATGGTACTGCGGACCCCAGTTGGCTTTCCATATGTATGACCCCATCCTGAGGGAGTCCGTCAGCATATTCTACACCACCTCTAGGGCACGAAATGACAGACGCACAAGTTCCCGAGGTTTCCCACTCCATTGACCATACCTATCGCCACTGATCTCTTCGCAGGTGGACGTGCAATCGTATTCGAGACCCAATTCAAGGTCAGCGCAAAGCCTATTTGATGTGTTTCGGGACATCAACGGGTACATGCTGCGCATCATACGCACCACAGTAACCAGTGGTCATGAGGAAAAGCGAAAAGTATCTCCCACCGGTGGACATGGTCGCTAAAGAAATGATGTACCCGACGATGACGGCCCACCACCAGGTTGCCATGTGGAAATAACGCTCTCCAGTTCGATCTATACGCTTCGAGATCAGCGGTCGACTTCAACTTTGGCTGCAGGCGTTACTTGCCACAATTCCATGCATTGATTACGCAGCATATCGAACTGAACACCCACGGAGGTCTGTACCCAGGGGATGAAATGAAAGGAGGGGCCAAATGAACTTCAGTGTACTCACGCAGCCATCAAGAGGGTGATAGTTGTGTTGTACCCAAGAGTTGCAGTCAAGCTAGGGAGCGAATTTTATGAACATCATAGCAAAACTCAACGCACTTGATGGAGACTCACGTCGGGAAGAAATTAATATAACTCAGCCCCAAGAGCTGAGAACAACCCATGAGCATGAAAATCCAAACCTTGACATCGCGGATAGCGAGCTTGAAGCCATCAAAAATTCTGTAGGTGACAGTCAAATGTCATACAAAGTTTTTGCATCGCAGCAAAAGATCAAGCAATGAGCAAAGACAACCTCGGCTTCTAGAATCAGGCACGCACGTCGCCTCGGAAGAATCTTGATCAGCTTCCCCGGCATCTTCTGCCAGTCTCACTTGCGCCAAGCGGCGTTCCGCACGAGACAACCATCGTGTGTTGTGGGGCTGACAACGGAAAAAATTCGGTCGATAAATAAATACCGTTATGCTGCTTGACACTCACGAAATCCGGAAGAAGCCACCTGAAATAGTCAGGGGAAGACGATTAGGGTCCGGGATAATTTCCCCGACGTTGGAAGATGAAGCACGCACATAGTCAGCAGTCCGATGAACATCGTGATGGCGCCCTATACATAAACACGCATCCCGTCAGCGGTGTCCCACAAAAAGCTAGGAGAATCAGAGAGTACCTCGATATAGAACAACCTTGGAGTTCCATGAATAAGCCGGAGCATCATGGGGAAGAGTCCAACCGCTTACCATCGCCATGCAGCGATGCCGAGTTTTCCTTGCATCTTTCCCAGAATTCCAGCTGCTATGAGCTGATAACAGATATAACTTGGGAAACCGCCCACACAGAAATCGAACTTACACTGCCAAATGCGTTGGATATTAATAGGCCAACGTAGAAAACGGCTGAGCGTAGTGCCAGTTCCTATGAATGTATGTACGTGATAGAAGGAAAGGGGGACAATGAGCCTACCCTCTTGGTGTACCATCTCGACAACAGGTACATCGACCCTGGATAGAATGCCGCCTACAACAGAGAATTGAGCCAAATATTGACGGTAATTTTTTTCAAATTCATACTTCAGGAAGCCCAATGAATACACGACAAGCCATGATGCCAGCAAAATTTTTCGTGACCTGCAAACAGATCTGAGTGATATACCACGATCACAGGAAAGACGAGACAGACTCCAGTCAGTGCGCTCGTTAAACCCCAGGCCACGACGCAGGATCCAATGTGGAAAGACGGTCTTTACATCATGCGAGCGCCGTCAGTCCATGCGACCCCCGACATTTGGTATGCATGATGTACAGACCTTGAAATATAGCCCAAGATCTAAGTCGACTTTGAGCACGAGGATACGACAGGATAATCTATCGAGACGTACCATGTTGGAGGGAATCTGCGCAGGGCAGTAAGATACATATAAAATGGCAAGGATGGATTCATATGCGACATCTATCCAGAGTCAAGTGTGAACTTGTGCTGAGTGGGGAACCAATTTACCATTCAGACCAAGGTCCGCCTCTAAACCCTGAAGTCTAGCGGCAGTGACGGCCACACGCTAGAAACCCAAGCAACACCCGGGCCCCGATCCATGAACAACGCCACCAAACCGTGACAATGGACAAACTTACGTCGATATAATTCATCAAATAGATGATGACGACAGTAGGCATCAACCTCGTGTCAAGCTTGCGCACGAGATGGCGCTCTGCTGCCTTTCTGTTCTCTTCTTTCAGTAGCACAAAGTCATCTGGTTCTTCTTGTACCGCGATCACATTTTCCGTGAACGACTCGGACTTCTTTTCGCTAAGCGACATCGCTGTTGCGCAAAAGGGGGTAATGACAGAGCTCGAGTGACTGCTCCACTGCATTCCAAGGCTTCCTTTATATACCTGCAGCACACGAGAGCCAACGCCACGAACTCACGACCTGCTCAAGCAAGTATGCCAGGGGGTTCAAAGCTGCGCAGAGCGCTGTCAATAGCAGGAGATCCAAAGATCCAGATCAACTGCCCCAGAATGTCAAAGGATACCCCACAACACCGTCCGTCCAAACACAATTCGCAAGGGCAATGGCCAAGATGGAGGCGCAGTATCCGGGACATCGATGTTCCATACGAGGACCGATAAGGGAATGCAAGTTCCTGAGGAAATATGAAATCAGATCGTCCTGAAGCGGCACAACACTGACACGCACATGTCGCCGATGACAAAGAGCATGAACAGCTCAATGGGCTAGCAACGCAACACGTAAGCGGTCAAGCCTAACACATATCATGATAAAACCTACAAAGGGACAGAACGCCCCCGGACGGATGCCAGGCCCAACGTAAGGAGCAACAGAAGACTCGGACATGGGTACATTCAGGCTTCCGTCAATCTCCGTGACTTGCTGATCATCACAAGACACTTGAATACATACGGCGGTTGCGCCTCCTCCTTCTACATCGAGTGTGTTACGGGTATAGAATAATGCTCACGCTTGAGGTAGTGCTGCCCGTATGTCACTGGATAAAAACTCCCGTAGGTAGACCCGAGAGAGAAATGAAGACCATCGTTTCTTCTCCGTCAAGACCCGCCACACCTTCAGTTTGTCTACCTTGGCGCGGTCGACGGAGACATGATTTGGTACAGAGGAACATTACTTTATCCCAGACTACCCCTTTTTGGTGCTTTCTCAGAAGCTCGGATGCTTCGTTCTAGGAAGTGTTTGCACATAGTACCCGGTACTTAACCGGGTACTTCCTAGAACGTCTGGAACACCTCTCCGAACGAATCCGCGGAAATTCATTGGTGAGAGTGTTGTACAATGGCACTATTAATATATCAGTGCCACAGACGCCGGGGTGTCAACGCAGCGTTTGACCATCTAGGGGCATATACAACCTGTTAAAAAGGCTGGGCTATGAAACAGCACCTACCCCCAGGCACCAAGGTACTCCAAGTTGCATCGGCTGACCGTGATTCCATACAGTCTCGCGCGAACGTGATGGAATCAAGGAAGCAATCTTGCTCCAAATCATACCCGGCCGGTCCGAGTACATGACACCTATCACATACGACTGTCAGCCGGTCTCACCCCACACGTTATATATCAACCCGGGTCACGGCTGACCCGATTGGGATGCGCACGTCTAAAACCCATTGGCGGGAACAACGACACCGGTGGGGGCAAACGGCTTGCTCGCTGGGCCTGTGCGGCATTCGTGGGATCGGGGATGTGGCAAGGGCGACGGTACCCCTCTATACCTAGCTCAGTACTGTCCTATATAGTAGGGCAACGCGCCCCAACCAGACATAAATCAATTCCAAGGGAAGAAAAAAAAGAGAAAGGAAGTAATGACTCCGTCTTGTCATGGGTTAGAGCAAGAGTCCGGCCCAGGGGGGGCTCCGAATTGATCAACTATCAATGTCACGTGCGCTCGGCATCAGGTCCGTGTACTAGTAGGCCACACTGAGTTGGCAATGGCTCGACATTTGTAGTCATGATCATGATCCAAACCTTCCCTCTCCAGGTAAACTAGTACAGATAACGGAAGCCCATTCTGCGTCTCACAGCCTCGTCGAATGTAATCCCCTCCAACCTGGCCGCTTCCTCGATCCGCTCCCGTTCCGGTCCGTGCATCAGATCCATCTCTGCGCGTTCCATCCGTTTGTTCTCCCGCACGAGCAACACGCGCACCACTAGAGTCAACGTTTCGAGTCAAGTTCAGTTGCACTCGAGAAGCATGGAAAGGAACCGCATACACACCAAAACTGAGGAGACTTGCAAACGCGAGCCCACAGAGCGCAATGATCATCGATTGATGGTACTCGGGGCTCCAATTCGCTTGCCAGATGTAGGATCCCATTCTGTTGAACGCTCGCTCGTGAGATGAGCGTGCACTTGCGCGATGGATAGACGACCACCTACAGATTCCCTAGGTTTCCGAACCCGTTCACGAGGCCGATCGCCGCGGACCGCTTGGCCGGTGGTCGAGGGACGGCATTAGCCACCCATACCAACGTCAGAGTAAACCCTAACACAACATGCGCGCGCAAAAAGTCAGACGTTGAACGACAGGGCAGGGGAGGCACATACCGCAATATCCAGTCGTCATGAGGAACATCGAGAAATATCTCCCAGCTGTCTTCATCGTCGACAGAGAGATGATGTAGCCAAGAATGACGACCCACCACCAGGCGGTCTGGTGGAAGAACAGTTCCCCAGTGACATCTGCATCCATACACATTCGTTAACTCGAATCCAGTCTGTTAGATAGGAGAGGACGAGTAAGCTGCTTACCAGCATGCCGCGCATTGATGATCGTCGCGATGGCTGTAAAGACCCACGGTGGGCTGACCAAACGTGGTGAATAAGTGCCAAGCATGGACGACACATCACAGGACATACGCTGCCATCAGCAAAGTGTTCGTCGTCGAGTAGCCGAGAGTGGCGGTCAACCTGAATGCAAACATGCGTGACCTCGATCACAGAGTTCTCATTCGCGAAACACTCACGTTGGGAAAAAGTTGACGAAACTGAGTCCCAACAGTTGAGAGCAACACATGAGCATGAAAATCGGAACCTTAGGGTCTTTGAGCGCCAACTTCAGACCTTCAAAGACCCTGCAGACGCAGTCAGTATTTGGAACTTTAGGGAGACATGGATGGCGTACGAGGCTTCTTTGGAATCCTTATCAGCTTCGCCAGCATCTTCCGCAAGCCGGACCTGTGCCAAATGTCTCTCCGCAGGAGTCAACCACCTAGTGTTGTTGGGCTACCGGAGAAGGACAAGAACTCAGGAACTTGTCAAGGATATACCATCTGGAGACTCGGGACGTACATAATCCGGAAGCAGCCACCTAGGGGTTCCGTGAGTGAAATGAAAGCAAGCAAGGATCACACGCATCGGACGCACATGGCCAGGAAACCAATGAAGATCGTTATAGCACCCTCGATATAGAAAAGCCTGCGTTCGAGGGTGAGGGTGATGTCAGATAACATGCTCGCTATAAACAGCAGCCAATCCCACCATCTCCATGCTGCGATGCCCATCGTCCCGTTCATGTTTCCAAGAATACCTGCAGCCCACAACTAGGCGACACCCAGAAGTCAGGAGCTGGAATTGTGAGACGGAACACGGAGAGCCTCACGCTACCAAAAGCATTGGAGAGAAGCAGACCGGCGTAGAGAATTGCAGACCGGAAAGCCAGTTCCTACAAGGAGAAAGATCTATCCGATCTTACGGTGTGACCGGAGCAACACAAACCTTTCGTGTATACCATCTTGACAAAAGATAGATGGCGCCAGGGTAGAATGCAGCCTGAAATGGCATCTCATATCAGTCGTCCTTATCTCGGTGGATTCCGTCGCCTTACCTCCGGCAACCCGATGAAGACACGACAGGCCATGATACCGGCGAAGTTGTGGGTGACACCAGTGAGAGCACTCGTCAAACCCCACAGGACGACACAAGTACCAATATAAAAGGTGGGTCTAAGAAGGGCTGATGTTCCGCGACCACTCTATCTGAAAATGAGGAAATGTGACTGACCTCGAGACATAGTTAAGGGCCTTGGGATAGTTTCAACTACTGCACTAACCAAGATACTGGACTGCTTACCATATTGGAAGGAATCTGTGCCGGACAATATGATGCATAAAGGATCGCCACTACTGTATCATACTGAACATCTGTCATCTTGGTGAGTTTCCAGGCCTCATAAACGAGTGAGAACATACCGGACAAGCCCAAATCCGTCTGTAAGCCCTTGAGCCGGGCAGACGTGATCGCGACGCGCTGCAATATCACACACGAGTCAACACGACGCGTGCACGCTGCACCACACACGCAACGCACATCAATGTAGTTCATCAAAAAGATGATGACGATGGTGGGTAATAAGCGAAAGTCGAGCTTCCGAACAAGCTGCCGTTCTGCAGTTTGTCGTGCTTCCACCTGCAGTATTTCTTGGTCGCCGTTCACACTGACCACGGCCGCATGCTCGTCGTACGACTCGTGTTTCTTCTCGGGGTCAATCGACATGATGAACACAAGAGGGAGAAGTGGTGGCTTTCAACTTGCATGACCTAGCCTCCCTGGGATATAAGGGGTACTATCCGTAACTCCCTTGTCACTCGTGACTTCGCCCGGCTAACAGGACGTGGAAGCCTCTCATGACCATCGAAGCATTGAGTGATCTTCTTTGGTCGGGGGTCCGGAACGTGCAACGAAATAGTGTTCACTAGAAATGGGTATCAGAACGTCATGAGTCATGACAGCCTTTATCATATCTCGGAGCCCCGCAACAACAGAAAGGGAAGAGTTGCCCATCGAATGTTCAGTAAATCAGGTCAAGTGAGATGGAACAACTTACGGGTGTGATCCGCCGGGTGTGAATATCTGGATTTCGCCCGTGTGACTGGGTGTTCTTCCCCACACACGAGAT
Source organism: Baorangia bicolor (assembly GCA_038093395.1). Classification (NCBI taxonomy): domain Eukaryota; kingdom Fungi; phylum Basidiomycota; class Agaricomycetes; order Boletales; family Boletaceae; genus Baorangia; species Baorangia bicolor. The sequence continues at coordinate 46,684 of JBBPSC010000034.1, forward strand.
ACGCGTGCTAGGTACCTTCTATAATAAAGTAGATACTATGGAGAAAATCCGATTGGTTGCCGCCTAGAACCAAACTCCGCACAAGCTGTCTAGAACCTCTAGGGGCTGTATTTCCAAACTAAGTAACGTGGACTCGCGGTCGACGTTCCACATCAGACCCCCCATTGTCTGTCCATCAAGAACAATCAGCGGGCACGCGTCCACATCGCGTTGGTTTGGTATAAGGCGCGGGCATATCCTGCTCTTATGACCGTAAGTCCCGTTTTTCCAACCGCCACTCAGAAACACTCACCATTCTCATCCTGTGTTCTTCCACTTTGCGCAATGGCTACTACGACGTTGATGACGCCTGCTAATGCCACTAACGCTGAAACAGGTGCGGAGCAGTGCGCGAGAATCGTGAACGTAATCGTACGTT
>JBBPSC010000035.1:0-47016 GCA_038093395.1 Baorangia bicolor
ATGACAACATCGGAGGGGTCGGCGAGGATTAATGAAGCAGAAGAGATGGAAGCCGACCTACCGCGCCACGTACGAGTGACGAGTCGAGATGTAACAAGGTAAAGAGATCGATAAAGAGGAAAAAACGTAACAAGCATAAGGGGCTGCTTTCCCTATCATCCAAGAGTAAATTGTCACCACGCAGATGCGGTTGGACTTCCATTTGGTCACGTGGACCCACACCCTAACTTTTGCCCACCAATCACGGAAGGTCTTGCAGTTGCCATCCCAGGTGCCAGGATCAGCAATCTTTTTGGTATAGTCCTTGGATTTATCGTCGTTGATATTCTCCAAAGCTGTGGACAAGGCTTGAAGAGCGCGAGCGAGAGCATCATCGGAACTGGAGGATGACATCCTTACTAAGCACTATCTTCCAAATGCTTTCTGGGGATGCGACGCATGAGTTTTCAAAGATGATAAGAACGAGAGTGAGTGTAGTAGCGGTAATATAAAATGTAGGTAGATGAAACAGACTTCCTGCACATGCGCAGTAAAATTGGTTCTACCTCCCAAATTACTTTGGGGACTATAACAAGAGAAACCTCAGCCTCAGCGATATGGCGGTCACTGAGTCGGTCTTCACAAATACGGCACAACCTGTACGTGGACTAATCAACTCTCAAGGGAGAGGAGGAGAAGGTGTATGTAACAGAACACAAACTGCTCTTCCTAGGAGCTCCCCTAAAAGTGTTGGGGGTAATAGAAATAAAGTCTTCAGCAATGGCCGGAATGGATCTGTGCATCTAAATCACAAGACACTTGTCATATACTCTTAACAACCAATAGAGCAGCCAATGTCTCTTTCAACGCTAGTGGAATATATCCCCCTGATCTCTGCTCCTTAACCCTGGAGTCCAGGCAGTGATGAAAGTTGTTTCCAAGTGTTGTGAACCCTTTCCAATTAAGGTGTTGGGCCAACGATTGTGCACAAGGACATCACTTCCTTGCAGCGCTCACTAGCACTGGCGGGACAGTGAAAGTCAAGGAGCCAGTAACCTTAATCTCCTGTCTCAATGCTAAACCCCTTGCAAGGTAATGATGCACGAATGACCAGCGAAGACAAGTGGAAACGACTGAGGACTTCAGCCATTTACCCTTGCTTTATATATTGTTGTACATATGTGCACAGACCAAGCAGTGCTACTGATACAAAGTACATATATGGTAACTGTAGATAAGGGTGAGCCCAGGATAAAACAGAAGTTGTGTGTCGAGGTATAAATATTGACGTATGTAAATGCAGCGTGTTCCGGATAGGGGCAGAGTCTAGACTCTGTCACCTGATCTTTCCCATGGTCACGTGCTTTGGATCACATGACAGTTGAAGGTTTGGCAATCATGTGCTTAGGCCACATGACTATCAAAGGTTTGAAATGTTGAAGTCCAAAGTAGTATGTGTAAATTAGTAGAGTCTTTAGTGGTGTCCGTAACAGTAAGGATTGTGAGACATAGGACTGCTAGTGCTCAACAACAAGGGGAAATCCACCATGTGATGGAACAGTGAATTCAGAACATGGGGGTAATTCATCAAGATTGAAGCCTGAGACTGGCAGCACTGATGCTGCCAATTCTATTGATGAGGGGTTTGTGACAGCAGTGGTGCATTGTCTTGAAGTGCCAAAGAGTCCAGTGAACCATGGCTCATTTTCTAGGCCAGGATGTTGGTGGTCCTCGATAGCCTGCCACATTGCCAGCAACCATGCCTGCATGCAATGCATGATTGATCACTGCACTGAATGAATGTTACGGTTTTTCTTCTTTATCGCTCTACTTATCTCTTTGTCTCTTGACTTGTCACTTGTATGTGGCATGGTAGGTTGGCTTCTATCTCTTCAGCTTTGTTAATCCTCGCCAACCCCTCCGATATTTGCCTTACATATTTGTTACCTTAATTTCCCTGCTTGGACTTATCTCCCTCCACAGTCGCCTCTCTTACAACAACGAGTTCTTGTTACAGGTCTACATTTTTCCCCTTCACATTTTACGTTTTATCTTATCTTATCACGTCACGTGATCCCTAAGGATCTAATCGTCTATCTTATCGTGAACGCTCACTTACATTTCATGAACTTAGAATCTTTTTGTGCAATGACTGCTTAGTCAGTCTGGACACTCAAACCTTTCACACAAATCTATGATCCACTTACCCTGTCATGGTATTCACCTTTCACTTCATTACCGTGCCGGCTATTATTACATCATGCTTCTCTTCCATTTGATCTAACATGCACATCACACATTGTATGCTTCTTAACTTCCATTCTGCCACACAGCGTGTTGGCCTCATGTTATGCTTCTATGCTTCCATTCCATTCCCATACATGTGGACAATGCATTGCATATTGTAGATACAGTGTCAATACTGGTAAACACTGTTGTAGTATATAAACCCCCAATGCAGCACCAAAGAACTCCAGTCTAGTTTTTCTGGTCTTTTCCCCTCAAAGGGTCCCAGTTGTAGTACTCTTCACTCCACCTCTACTCTTAACGTCTTAGCCTTTTCTCTGTGTGCAACCTTTGAGCTTCAAGCTTTGGGGGTTGTTTCATAAGAACTAGACTATCTTTTTCTCATCCTTGCACACCTTTCAACACTACCGTCACAAGTGTGTCTTTCAAGTTCAAGAATCAGACACTCACTCACGAAGTAATTGGAGCAGTGCCGATTGACTTTCACCGAACCCTCACTAACTGGCCATCAGTCACCCTCGAATGCTACATAGCAGATATCCGTCTGTTGGGCTCACAGCGCAGAGCAGCTAGAGTACCTCACCCATCAGAGATAATAGACGTAGACGAGTGGGCCACAGAGCAAGAGGCTCACGCAGCAGTTAGGCAGCTGTCAGCAGAAGATGCGCCACAGGATGTGATCAGTCCACCATGTTTCGAAACTCCATCAAGTGTTGGCTCACACATTTTAGCCGCCAACTTAAGACTCTCCAACTATCGCTTCGCATCAGATGAAGAAATCAACCAAGCAATCCTCATCGCCGCTACATTGGGCATCCTAGACCACTTCAGCCGACAACCCAGCACTCTTCCCTCGTACCAGTTGTTACACTTTTTCCCCTTTACTGTTCTATCTATCTCATTACCTCTCGACTTGTCACTTGCACGTGGTGCAGTAGGTCGGCTTCTATCACTTCCGCTTCATTAATCCTCGCCGACCCCTCTGATATTGTCATCACTTATCTATTTCCATGACTCCTCTATATGGACTTATCTCCTCTCCGCAGTCGCCTCTCTTACGACAACAAGTTCTCCTACCTTCCATTACCTTCCATTTCCTTAGTAAGCCTGGTCTGTGCACATCCTCTTGATTCCTTATTTAAATCTATGCTGTATCATTGGTATCTCTATTCTTGATCTACGCTATACAAGCATACTTTCTTGAATCACTCGGAAGTCAAGCTTCCTTTCCTAAGTCCTTGTCCTTGTTTCCAAGCATGACTCTTTGTTGATGCTCTCCTCCTCGTCCAAGACCTAGTAACCCTAGGCACCCTTGCATAAAGTTCCAACATCCCAGGGCATCCTTGTTCATCTCCCAGAGACTCCCTCGTCTTAGTATCTCGTTATCCTCACAGCTCTTCAGACGTCAGTCTCTTCATGAGCATTGCCTGTTGAGTATCCCTGTTGAACGAGACCTCTTGGGTATGCATCACATAACACCAGTCATCAGAGGTAGATCCCAATAACCACACACTGGCACCGGTAGATGTTTGCTTGCACCAAGGTCCCCTACCAGACATAGAACATTTCTTACGGGAAATTGAAGAAGAGTATTTGCAATCTGCAGATAAGGAGGAAGGATTATCTGCACTTAAAAGGAAAGCGACAGAACAACTGGAGGAAGCACCTCCCAAAAAGAAAGTCATCATTTAGATTCCCCAGGCAAAGAAGCCCTTACACACCATCCACCGTGCCAAAGGAGGGGAAATTCACAATCCCTCTGTTACAGTTTTCTTTCTTTCTTCGCCTCATCTTCTTCTCGTCGTACACCGTTCCCTTACTCGTACTTGGCGTGGTCGGTCAGCTTCTATTTCTTCCGCTCTTCTCATCATCCACGCTGACCCTTCCAACCTTACCCTTGTGTCTCTCTTATCTTGAACACTACTCTTTGGACTCGCCTATCTCCTTACCATTTCTCTCACAATGGTCCGTGCCCCCTAAACCTTCCATCTGATTCTCTCTCTTTCGTTTCCTTATGAGGAGCTTGGTCCGTGCGCTCTCTTAGTATACATATATACCTACACCGCTCCTCCTGTACCTCTCTATTCTTGATCTACGCTTAACAAGCATACTATCTTGAATCCCCTGGAAGTCCAGCTTCCACTCCTAAGTCCTTGCCCTTGTCTCCAAGCGTGACTCTTTGTCGACGCTTCTCTCCTCGTCCAAGACCTAGAAACCCTAGGCACTCTTGTATAAAGACCCAGCGCCTCTGGGCATCCCTGTCAGTCTCTGTGAGACTCCTTCGCCTCAGCATCTCGTTATCCTCGCAGCTCCCAGACGTCGGTCTCTTCGTGAGTATCGCCTGTGGAGTATCCCTGTTGAACGAGTTCCCTTGGTACGCTTCGCGTAACACCAAAAGCAAGAAGAAATCAAAAAAATAAGGCACTCTTCTCACGAGTCAGGGTGTGGGAAGGGACAATTCAGTGACACTTATGTAAAGAATCATTATGGATGTTTACAGGTAGATGAGACATCGGCTGTGCCGATTAGTCAAGGACCTACTGAGATAGCACACATTCCCCCTTATGTTTCACCTTACGTTTCTCCTGCAGTTTCACCACTGCATCAATCATCATCTTTGCCGACAAAGGGGCCTCGCGAAAGCGAGCTTGCCAGGGGCGTTACACCTGGGCTTAATTCCTCTAAACAAAATAAACAAAAAAATGAAGGTATGCACCATAATTATGAAATCCCTGATGAAGTTTTTGTTCGCAGCTGCAAGCCAGCAAATGAAATCCTCATGAATGTTCGGGTAGCACCCTTATCAAGAAGGGACAACCTTATGAAAGTAGAAGCCCTGCTAGACAGCAGCGCCAATGCCATATTTGTGGATAAGGCTTGGGCAGAAAAGGTCAAATTGCCCTTGATCAAACTCCGCAATTCAATTCCCATATTTAATGTTGACAGCACAAAGAATTCTGCTGGTCACATCACACACACAGCAGACCTCATGATAGAGTTTCAGGGTCACTGTGAAAGGGTTCTGGCAGAAGTCACGGACCTTGGAAAGAACGCGCTTATCCTCAGATATAGCTGGTTGAAACGCCACAACCCAGAGATAGATTGGACTAAAGGAACAGTCACAATGACACATTGCCCGCGGCACTGTCACATGCTTCAGGAAAAGCCTGTCTCCGTCTGCTTAGCCGAAAAAGCGGAAATAGCCGTTCAGTACCAGGTTCATGCTACAATCAAGGCACTAGAAGCTAAGGTTGCCGAACCACCCAAAGAAAAGACTCTGGAGGAACTTGTTCCAAAAGAGTATCATGAATTCCTTAACGTATTCTCTAAAACGGAATCTGAGCACATGCCGCTTAGGAAATCATGGGATCATGCAATTGAAATGAAAGAAATGTTTAAACCACGCAAGGGACATCTCATTCCCCTTTTGGTTCAGGAGCAAGAAGAAGTCTCCATGTTCATTGATGATCAAATGAAGAAGGGTTACATAAGACCTTCTAAATTCCCTCAAACATCACCCATGTTCTTCGTGCCAAAGAAAGATAGCAAGAAAAGAATGGTACAGGATTACCAATATCTTAACGAACACACAGTCAAAAATAATTATCCCCTTCCCCTAATCTCCCAACTTGTTGACAAGCTAAAGGGAGTTAAATTACTTACGAAGATGGATCTCAGATAGGGCTATAATAATGTCCGGATCAAGGAAGGCGATGAATGGAAAGCCGCCTTTGTTTGTTACCGTGGAGCATACGAACCCCTCGTGATGTACTTCGGATTATGCAACTCTCCCTCCACCTTCCAAGCGATGATGAATGAAATCTTCGCTGATATGGAAGACGTCGTTGTCGTCTATATTGATGACATTTTAATATTCACAAAAACAGACAACCAAGAAGAACACGATAGAATCGTAAAAGAAGTTCTCAAGCGTTTACAAGAAAATGATCTTTATGTAAAACCAGAAAAATGTAATTTTAAAGTCAACAAGGTAGACTTCCTCGGCATGATTGTCGGCAAGGACGGCATCAAAATGGATCAGTCAAAGGTGGAAGCCATCTTGGCATGGCCTACACCCACGAGTGTCAAAGGAGTTAGAAGCTTCCTAGGGTTGGCAAACTTCTACAGGAGATTTATAAAAGATTATGCGCAAGTCGCATGTCCAATGAATGATCTTCTAAAGAAGGATCTTGTCTTCAAATGGAAAGAAGAACAACAACGCGCGTTTGACACGCTTAAAGAAGCCTTCACTACAGCTCCCATCTTGGCATTCCCAGACAATGACTGTCAGTTCCGGTTAGAAACCGATGCATTGGACTACACCACAGGGGCGGTCCTATCTATTCTAAAAGAAGATAAATGGCACCCAGTTGCCTATCACTCTCACAGCATGTCACCCGCAGAGCAGAATTATCCCATCTGTGATAAAGAAATGCTATCTATTATCCAATCCCTAGAGATCTGGAGACATTATCTGGAAGGAGCTAAACTCCAATTTGAAATTTGGAATGATCACGCAAACCTCCAGTATTTTATGAAATCTCAGGATTTGAACTGCCAACAAGCGAGATGGGTGCAGTACCTCTCCCGGTTCAATTATGTATTCATTTACAAGCCCGGTGCTACAAACACTAAAGCTGATGCTCTCTCTCAAAGAGAAGATCACATGCAGGGCGTAGAAGATGATAACAAGGGTATTGTTATGATCCTGCCGGAACGTATCCGAGCTTTGCAAGAAGCAGTTATGATTTGTGATGAAGGCAAACAATTTACAAAACTCATAAAAACAGCCATGGCTCTCCTCAAAGAAGGTCATGTAAAAGAACTCATGACAAAGTTTGGAGCACGCCAAGAAGATGGCTTCATTAAAAAGGAAGATCGTATTTATGTACCAGATCATCAAGCATTACGTTTAAAAATAGTAAAAGCATGCCACGACACCCCTGTCACTGGTCACCCAGGCTATGAGAAAACCATCGAGCTCCTAAGTCAGAGTTATTGGTGGAACTCAATGTCCTCTTATGTAAAAGAATATGTTTCGCATTGCGATAGATGCACATGCATGAAGGGCACAAACCAAGCCCCTTCAGGTCTTCTTCAACCTCTCACAGTTCCAGACAAGCTGTGGGAACATGTCACAGCAGATTTTACCACAGATCTGCCATTATCTAATGGATTCAACACGATCCTAGTGGTCGTTGATCGCTTCTCGAAGGAAACAGGGTTTATCGCTTGTAACAAGACAGTTATGGCACTGGACACCGCTAAGCTCTACCTTCACCATGTATGGAAGCAGCATGGGTTACCAAAGTCAATTGTATCGGACCGCAGACCCCAGTTTGCTTCTCAGGTTATGCAAGATGTCCTAAAAAGGCTAGGCATCGAATCTAAATTAAGCACTGCTTTTCACCCGCAAACAGACAGGCAAACAGAGCATATGAACAGAGATCTCCAGCAGTATCTCAGATTGTTCTGTGCAGAACGTCAAAGTGATTGGGCAGATTGGCTCCTGATCGCACAATTCTCCTATAATTCGAAAATGCAAGCGTCTTCTAAGAAAAACCCCTTCGAGGTCATATGCTCTTACCAGCCAAGGTTAGGGTTTGAGCCACGTGTTTCCAAGGCTCCAGCAGCTGCGGAGTTCACAAATGACATGGCCAAGATTCTTGAAGAAACTAAAAATAACCTTATTAAAGTGCAAGCTCGAATGAAAGAGCAAGCAGATAAACACAGGAGCAAGCCTCCTAAGTATTCTATTGGAGATAAAGTTTGGTTATCCATGACCAATCTCCGCCTCACCAGAGCTTCTAGAAAGCTTACCAAAAAGTGGCTGGGCCCTTATGTCATTACAGCATTTGCTGGGCCAAATGCAGTTACACTTAAATTACCGAGATCAATGAAGATCCACCCCACGGTTAATATCTCACGTATCAAGCCATATAAGGAAAGGCTTTCTGGTCAGAAAGCTGACAAACCAGGGCCAGTGCTAGTCACTGATGATTGTGACGATGAATACGAAGTGGAGTACATCGTTGAATCTCGCTACAAAAATAGAAAACTTGAATATCTTGTTCATTGGGAAGGATATTCCAATGAAGACCATACGTGGGAAACGGAGGCAAATCTAGCACATGCCAAAGGGGCTATCGCAGATTTTCATGCTGCTCACCCCTCCGCACCCCACAGGCTTCGAATGACAAATGTTCAATTCATAAAAATATTTACCCCTATGCCAGACTCCCAAACACAGCTCGCAGAGCAGGACAAACCTTTTGATCACCTGGAAGTTGATCCCTAGAAGGGGGGTAGTGTTACGGGTCTACATTTTTCACCCTTCACATTTCACTTTTACCTTATCTTATCGCGTCACGTGATCCCTAAGGATCTAATCGTCTATCTTATCATGAACACTCACTTACATTTTCATGAACTTAGAATCGTTTCGTGCAACAGCTGCTTAGTCAGCTTGGACACTCAACCCTTTCACACAGATCTACGATCCACTTACATTGTTATGGTGTTCACTCTTTCACTTCATCACTGTGCCGGTTATTATTACATCATGCTTCTCTTCTCTTCCATTCTGCCACACAGCATGTTGGCCTCATGTCATGCTTCTATGCTTCCATTCTATTCCCACACATGCGGACAAAGCATTGCATATCGTAGATACAGTGTCAATACTGGTAAACACTGTTGTAGTATATAAACCCCCAATGCAACACCGGAGAACTCCAGTCTAGTTCTTTTGGTCTTTTCCTCTCAAAGGTCCCAGTTGGAGTACTTCCTCACCTTCATCTTTTCTCCTTAGTGTCTTAGCCTTTCTTCGTGCAACCTTTGAGCTTATAGCTTTGAGAGTTGTTTCATTAGAACTAGACTACCCTCTACTCATCCTTGCACATTCCTCGACGCTACCGTCACAAGTGCGTCTTTCAAGTTCAAGAATTGGTCACTCGCTCACGAAGTAATTGGAGCAGTGCTGATTGACTTTCACCGAACCCTCGCTAACTGGCCATTGGTCACCCTCGAGCGTTATATTGCTGACATTTGTCAGTTGGGCTCACAGTGCAGAGCAGCTAGAGTACCACACCCCTCGGAAGTAGTAGACATAGATGAGTGGGCCGCGGAGCAGGAAGCTCATGCAGCAGTCAGACAGCTGTCATCGGAAGACGAGCCACAGGGTGTGAGAAGTCCACCACGTCACGAAATACCATCAAGCGTTGGTTCGTGTATCTTAGCAGCCAACTTAAGACTATCCGACTATCATTTCACAAGCGATGAGGAAATCAACCTTGCCATCTTACAAGCATCTGCATTGGGCATCCTAGACGCCTTTGGCAGAAGGATCAGTACCCCACTCCCAGATTATCAGAGCACAGAGGTCGATCCCAACGACCATACACCCGCACCACTTGACTCTTGCAGTCACCAAGGTCCCCCACCAGACGTAGAACATTTCTTGTGGGAAATCGAAGAAGAGTGTGGGCAAGCCGCAGATAAGGGAGAAGGATCTTCTGCACTTAAAAGGAAAGTGACAGAGCAGCCAGAGGAAGCACCTCCAAAGAAGAAAGTCATTGTCCAGATCCCGCAGGTTAAGAAACCCTTACATACCATTCGCCGCGCCAAAGGAGGAGAGTTACATAACCCCTCATTTTCTACCATTGATCTCTGCCCTCGTATCTCACTTCACAAACCCAAGTACCATCCCCATTAGTCTACAATGTCAGGCTGGGATATCGCATACGTATTAACAGATGACACTATTCCTATGGACGAGAAATTCACAGCAGTGCTAGGTGAATTCAATGCACAAAACACAAAGTTACTTACATTACAAAGAGACAATGCGGCACTTGTAGAAATCATCAGAGAATTACGAGCAGGGCAAGCAAGTGGCTCAGGAGCAGCCGCACCCAAGTCCACCTCTAAAAAGATTGAAGTCTTCGCAGACCCTGGGGAATATGACGGGTCCAAAGCCAAGTTTGAGGAATGGTGGGCCAAGATCAACGCTTGGCTGCAAGTCAACACAGAGAGTATTACTCCAAACTCATATGAAGCCGTCATCGCAATCCTTTCTCGTCTCAAGGGGCCGAAGGCTGGACCCTTCACCCAGACCCACCTCATGCAGGGGCGCGCGTATACATGGGCCATGTACACAATGGAGATAGAAAGTTTATTCCGCTCTACCAACCAGCAGGATTGGGCAAGGCAGGCCCTTAAGAACCTCAAACAGGGCAATATGCCCACAGATGATTTTATCGTCCGTTTCCAAGCCCTGCATGCACAGGCAAAGATTGATACATCTCATGCAATCGCACTCCTAGAGAGCAACACAAAGGGGAGCATTATTGCTCAAATTTTCAAAAACGGCAACCGTCGCCAGACAGTCGATGGCTACCTTGCCGAAATCCGAACTGTCGGGACCGCTCAAGAGTCCCTTAATTTCATCATGGGCAGGACCCAACAACGTTCCAACAAATCCTGTGACCCTGATGCCATGGACATCGGGAAGACTACATGTGGTTGCTACAATTGTGGTGGCGATCACTTCATCAAAGACTGTAAGAAGCCGGTCATTAAATGCGATGACTGTAAATGGATTGGTGGGAAGCACCACGACTTGTGTCGTTGTGGGAAGTCCTCGGGTGGCAGGAACGCCCGAGCTGCCAAAACAGAAGAACCTGCAACCTCCTGGGAAGAGGATAAAAGCACTGAAGGAAAGGGCAAGGGAAGGGACCCCATTGCCACCATTAAAGGAATGGGCTTCAAAGAAGCCAGGGCTTTCTTCCGTGATGTGGAGGAGGCCAAATGTTACAGTTTTCTTTCTTTCTTCGCCTCATCTTCTTCTCGTTGTACACCGTTCCCTTACTCGTACTTGGCGCGGTCGGTCAGCTTCTATTTCTTCCGCTCTTCTCATCATCCACGCTGACCCTTCCAACCTTACCCTTGTGTCTCTCTTATCTTGAACACTACTCTTTGGACTCGCCTATCTCCTTACCATTTCTCTCACGATGGTCCGTGCCCCCTAAACCTTCCATCTGATTCTCTCTCTTTCGTTTCCTTATGAGGAGCTTGGTCCGTGCGCTCTCTTAGTATACATATATACCTACACCGCTCCTCCTGTACTTCTCTATTCTTGATCTACGCTTAACAAGCCTACTTTCTTGAATCCCCTGGAAGTCCAGCTTCCACTCCTAAGTCCTTGCCCTTGTCTCCAAGCGTGACTCTTTGTCGACGCTTCTCTCCTCGTCCAAGACCTAGAAACCCTAGGCACTCTTGTATAAAGACCCAGCGCCTCTGGGCATCCCTGTCAGTCTCTGTGAGACTCCTTCGCCTCAGCATCTCGTTATCCTCGCAGCTCCCAGACGTCGGTCTCTTCGTGAGTATCGCCTGTGGAGTATCCCTGTTGAACGAGTTCCCTTGGTACGCTTCGCGTAACACCAAAAGCAAGAAGAAATCAAAAAAATAAGGCACTCTTCTCACGAGTCAGGGTGTGGGAAGGGACAATTCAGTGACACTTATGTAAAGAATCATTATGGATGTTTACAGGTAGATGAGACATCGGCTGTGCCGATTAGTCAAGGACCTACTGAGATAGCACACATTCCCCCTTATGTTTCACCTTACGTTTCTCCTGCAGTTTCACCACTGCATCAATCATCATCTTTGCCGACAAAGGGGCCTCGCGAAAGCGAGCTTGCCAGGGGCGTTACACCTGGGCTTAATTCCTCTAAACAAAATAAACAAAAAAATGAAGGTATGCACCATAATTATGAAATCCCTGATGAAGTTTTTGTTCGCAGCTGCAAGCCAGCAAATGAAATCCTCATGAATGTTCGGGTAGCACCCTTATCAAGAAGGGACAACCTTATGAAAGTAGAAGCCCTGCTAGACAGCAGCGCCAATGCCATATTTGTGGATAAGGCTTGGGCAGAAAAGGTCAAATTGCCCTTGATCAAACTCCGCAATTCAATTCCCATATTTAATGTTGACAGCACAAAGAATTCTGCTGGTCACATCACACACACAGCAGACCTCATGATAGAGTTTCAGGGTCACTGTGAAAGGGTTCTGGCAGAAGTCACGGACCTTGGAAAGAACGCGCTTATCCTCAGATATAGCTGGTTGAAACGCCACAACCCAGAGATAGATTGGACTAAAGGAACAGTCACAATGACACATTGCCCGCGGCACTGTCACATGCTTCAGGAAAAGCCTGTCTCCGTCTGCTTAGCCGAAAAAGCGGAAATAGCCGTTCAGTACCAGGTTCATGCTACAATCAAGGCACTAGAAGCTAAGGTTGCCGAACCACCCAAAGAAAAGACTCTGGAGGAACTTGTTCCAAAAGAGTATCATGAATTCCTTAACGTATTCTCTAAAACGGAATCTGAGCACATGCCGCTTAGGAAATCATGGGATCATGCAATTGAAATGAAAGAAATGTTTAAACCACGCAAGGGACATCTCATTCCCCTTTTGGTTCAGGAGCAAGAAGAAGTCTCCATGTTCATTGATGATCAAATGAAGAAGGGTTACATAAGACCTTCTAAATTCCCTCAAACATCACCCATGTTCTTCGTGCCAAAGAAAGATAGCAAGAAAAGAATGGTACAGGATTACCAATATCTTAACGAACACACAGTCAAAAATAATTATCCCCTTCCCCTAATCTCCCAACTTGTTGACAAGCTAAAGGGAGTTAAATTACTTACGAAGATGGATCTCAGATAGGGCTATAATAATGTCCGGATCAAGGAAGGCGATGAATGGAAAGCCGCCTTTGTTTGTTACCGTGGAGCATACGAACCCCTCGTGATGTACTTCGGATTATGCAACTCTCCCTCCACCTTCCAAGCGATGATGAATGAAATCTTCGCTGATATGGAAGACGTCGTTGTCGTCTATATTGATGACATTTTAATATTCACAAAAACAGACAACCAAGAAGAACACGATAGAATCGTAAAAGAAGTTCTCAAGCGTTTACAAGAAAATGATCTTTATGTAAAACCAGAAAAATGTAATTTTAAAGTCAACAAGGTAGACTTCCTCGGCATGATTGTCGGCAAGGACGGCATCAAAATGGATCAGTCAAAGGTGGAAGCCATCTTGGCATGGCCTACACCCACGAGTGTCAAAGGAGTTAGAAGCTTCCTAGGGTTGGCAAACTTCTACAGGAGATTTATAAAAGATTATGCGCAAGTCGCATGTCCAATGAATGATCTTCTAAAGAAGGATCTTGTCTTCAAATGGAAAGAAGAACAACAACGCGCGTTTGACACGCTTAAAGAAGCCTTCACTACAGCTCCCATCTTGGCATTCCCAGACAATGACTGTCAGTTCCGGTTAGAAACCGATGCATTGGACTACACCACAGGGGCGGTCCTATCTATTCTAAAAGAAGATAAATGGCACCCAGTTGCCTATCACTCTCACAGCATGTCACCCGCAGAGCAGAATTATCCCATCTGTGATAAAGAAATGCTATCTATTATCCAATCCCTAGAGATCTGGAGACATTATCTGGAAGGAGCTAAACTCCAATTTGAAATTTGGAATGATCACGCAAACCTCCAGTATTTTATGAAATCTCAGGATTTGAACTGCCAACAAGCGAGATGGGTGCAGTACCTCTCCCGGTTCAATTATGTATTCATTTACAAGCCCGGTGCTACAAACACTAAAGCTGATGCTCTCTCTCAAAGAGAAGATCACATGCAGGGCGTAGAAGATGATAACAAGGGTATTGTTATGATCCTGCCGGAACGTATCCGAGCTTTGCAAGAAGCAGTTATGATTTGTGATGAAGGCAAACAATTTACAAAACTCATAAAAACAGCCATGGCTCTCCTCAAAGAAGGTCATGTAAAAGAACTCATGACAAAGTTTGGAGCACGCCAAGAAGATGGCTTCATTAAAAAGGAAGATCGTATTTATGTACCAGATCATCAAGCATTACGTTTAAAAATAGTAAAAGCATGCCACGACACCCCTGTCACTGGTCACCCAGGCTATGAGAAAACCATCGAGCTCCTAAGTCAGAGTTATTGGTGGAACTCAATGTCCTCTTATGTAAAAGAATATGTTTCGCATTGCGATAGATGCACATGCATGAAGGGCACAAACCAAGCCCCTTCAGGTCTTCTTCAACCTCTCACAGTTCCAGACAAGCTGTGGGAACATGTCACAGCAGATTTTACCACAGATCTGCCATTATCTAATGGATTCAACACGATCCTAGTGGTCGTTGATCGCTTCTCGAAGGAAACAGGGTTTATCGCTTGTAACAAGACAGTTATGGCACTGGACACCGCTAAGCTCTACCTTCACCATGTATGGAAGCAGCATGGGTTACCAAAGTCAATTGTATCGGACCGCAGACCCCAGTTTGCTTCTCAGGTTATGCAAGATGTCCTAAAAAGGCTAGGCATCGAATCTAAATTAAGCACTGCTTTTCACCCGCAAACAGACAGGCAAACAGAGCATATGAACAGAGATCTCCAGCAGTATCTCAGATTGTTCTGTGCAGAACGTCAAAGTGATTGGGCAGATTGGCTCCTGATCGCACAATTCTCCTATAATTCGAAAATGCAAGCGTCTTCTAAGAAAAACCCCTTCGAGGTCATATGCTCTTACCAGCCAAGGTTAGGGTTTGAGCCACGTGTTTCCAAGGCTCCAGCAGCTGCGGAGTTCACAAATGACATGGCCAAGATTCTTGAAGAAACTAAAAATAACCTTATTAAAGTGCAAGCTCGAATGAAAGAGCAAGCAGATAAACACAGGAGCAAGCCTCCTAAGTATTCTATTGGAGATAAAGTTTGGTTATCCATGACCAATCTCCGCCTCACCAGAGCTTCTAGAAAGCTTACCAAAAAGTGGCTGGGCCCTTATGTCATTACAGCATTTGCTGGGCCAAATGCAGTTACACTTAAATTACCGAGATCAATGAAGATCCACCCCACGGTTAATATCTCACGTATCAAGCCATATAAGGAAAGGCTTTCTGGTCAGAAAGCTGACAAACCAGGGCCAGTGCTAGTCACTGATGATTGTGACGATGAATACGAAGTGGAGTACATCGTTGAATCTCGCTACAAAAATAGAAAACTTGAATATCTTGTTCATTGGGAAGGATATTCCAATGAAGACCATACGTGGGAAACGGAGGCAAATCTAGCACATGCCAAAGGGGCTATCGCAGATTTTCATGCTGCTCACCCCTCCGCACCCCACAGGCTTCGAATGACAAATGTTCAATTCATAAAAATATTTACCCCTATGCCAGACTCCCAAACACAGCTCGCAGAGCAGGACAAACCTTTTGATCACCTGGAAGTTGATCCCTAGAAGGGGGGTAGTGTTATGGGTCTACATTTTTCACCCTTCACATTTCACTTTTACCTTATCTTATCGCGTCACGTGATCCCTAAGGATCTAATCGTCTATCTTATCATGAACACTCACTTACATTTTCATGAACTTAGAATCGTTTCGTGCAACAGCTGCTTAGTCAGCTTGGACACTCAACCCTTTCACATGGATCTACGATCCACTTACATTGTTACGGTGTTCACTCTTTCACTTCATCACCGTGCCGGTTATTATTACATCATGCTTCTCTTCCATTTTGATTAACATGCCCATTACACGTTGCATGCTTCTCTTCTCTTCCATTCTGCCACACAGCATGTTGGCCTCATGTCATGCTTCTATGCTTCCATTCTATTCCCACACATGCGGACAAAGCATTGCATATCATAGATACAGTGTCAATACTGGTAAACACTGTTGTAGTATATAAACCCCCAATGCAACACCGGAGAACTCCAGTCTAGTTCTTCTGGTCTTTTCCTCTCAAAGGTCCCAGTTGGAGTACTCCCTCACCTTCATCTTTTCTCCTTAGTGTCTTAGCCTTTCTTCGTGCAACCTTTGAGCTTATAGCTTTGAGAGTTGTTTCATCCAGAGTAGTCTCTTAGTCCCTCTTCCTTTACTTTCAAAAGTCTTAGGCTTTCTAGTGCAACCCTTGAGTTTTACACTTTGAGAGTTGTTTTATAAACTAAGTAAGTTATGATATTATAGAGCATAACTTGTTGTAAATAAATTATACAATATATCATGATATATATGTAGTGTCTTATTTTGACTATGTAATGAGAACAAATGGGCATCCCACTCAGTAGGTCACTCAGTGGGTCATTCAAGAGGCCACTAACCTGCTAATGGGCACTCATATGACAATAAGAGGTCTAGGGTGAGTACAATCAGTGATCTGAATTCTCATGCAAGAAGTTGACAATATACCAAAGTGGGTATCTCAACATCATTGTGTGTGGAGAGGACTGCCCATTGTCCTGTAGCCAGGCCCCTAATCCATGCATCATCATACCAATTCTGGGGAAGGTTAGGAATCGGGTTTGATTGGATACACTTCTTGTGTGGTTCATAGTAGTGATGAAATACCATGTTCCCTATGTGAGACTGCATATTTTTTTCTCTGAGAGAAGGTTCATATGAGTCCACCAACTGAAGTAGCTGGGAAATGTGAGAACTAAGCCACAGTATTTCAATTTGCCTCATGGATTTCAGATACATGCCTATGGGAGTGTCTGTTTCATCCCCACTCATGCTTTCCAGGCCAAGATGATTGATGATCCTGGAAACTTGATTCCATTTCTTGGGATCTTGCAAACAGTTCTCCTAGGTAATTCTTCACTGTCTTGCAAACATCTAGAAACAATGAGTGAATGCACATGACATGATTAAAGGATTTATAGTGTGTTTCCACACAGTCAATCTCACATTCTTTTGCTAAGTGGATTGCCTTGTATTCTCCTGTGATAAAGTGAGAAGCCACTATTCTTTGGGGTAGGCATGCACCATTATCTGATGCTGGCAAGTTTGGTGGGTACAAGTTAATTTTTGCCAGCAAATGCATTGAAGGGTATCAATGCCCATACACTCCACATTGTAGACAACAGCTGAGTAGGACCCCATTTTGATCTTCACATGAAAATCCACTGTTAGTAAGTGCACTATCTCTCAGTTCCACAAAGACGACTTCAATGGCATACTCAAATCAAGGGTAACTTTGTTGATAGTTGGTGGAGAGCTTCCATCTTGAATGAATGCCTGGAGTTGGGAAATAGAGACTTGAGGAGGGGTTTGGAGTTTGGAGGTCTGGGTTTCCATCACATTTTTCTCTAATATATATTTTTTGAAAGCTGTCTATAGGACAAGGTAGTTAATGATGTAATAATAAGAAGTACATTGGAGGCATACATGTAAATGATTCATGTGACTGTGAGGACCTGGCTTTTTCTTGCCTTTCAACAAGGGTAATTGTTACGTGAAGCATACCAAAGGAGTCTCATTCAACAGGGATACTCCACAGGCGATGCTCATGAAGAGACCGACATCTGGGGAGCTGCGAGGATAACGAGATACCAGGACGAGGGAGTCTCAAAGAGACTAACAAGGATGCCCAGGGGCGCTGGGACTTTATATGAAGATGCCTAGGGTTACTAGGTCTTGGACGAGAAGAGGAGCGTCGACAAAGAGTCATGCTTAGAGCTGAGGACAAGGACTTAGGAGTGGAAGCTGGACTTCCAGGGAGATTCAAGAAAGTATGCTTGTTTAGTGTAGATCAAGAATGGAGATACAAACGATACAGCATAGGTTTAAATAAGGAATCAAGAAGATGCGCACAGACCAGGCTTACAAAGAAAGTGGAAGGAAATGGAAGGTAAGAGAACTTGTCGTCGTAAGAGAGGCGACTGCGGAGGGAGATAAGTCCATGTAAGGGAGCTATGGTAACAAATAAGTGATGACAATATTGGAGGGGTCGGCGAGGATTAGCGAAGCAGAAGTGATGGAAGCTGACCTATCACGCCACGTACGAGTGACAAGTCACGAGGTAACAAGGTAAATAGAACGATAAAGAGGAAAAAGTGTAACAGTAATTGTGGTTCATCCTCTGGCATTTCATCATCACCATCCCAACCATCATCCCCTGAATTCTTTGAAGTGTGCGTTGTAGAGGCTAAAGCTGTGATCTTGGCTTTGATCAGTTGCTCTAGATGTGGAATACAGGCATCCACCAAGCTGCAGACTGTGGATTCAATGAAATTGGTGGAGGTAGAGTTTAGGTGTTCCACCACTGTGCGTTGGATGATGCTGTCAAGGGAAGTTGGTATAGGTAATGGTCAGCCAAGGATTGCAGTAGTTGCAGAAGACAGAGTGGGAAGAGATCATGTAGGTGAAGCAGCATCAATGTCCATTTGACTAGACTGTGCAGTTGCAGGTTGCAGGCTTGGTTCAGTGTAGGTAGAATTTTGCATTGGTTGGCTGGGAATTGCAATCAAGGGAGCAAAAGGTGGAGCAACTGGAGGAAGGTCCTTAGGGTTATCTTTACCAGGCTGTGATGCCAAGAATTGTGAGCTCGATTCAATGGGGGCAAGGTTTCCACAGGTAAGAGATTGTACTGGTTGGGTGATGTATACACCAATAGTTGATATTGCAGGGGTGGAGGTGGCAAGGTAGGGATCTTCAATCATCAGAGGCATAGGCAATTGGGGAGATACATTGAGAGTGGATGTTGGTGGCAGGTCGTCATGTTGACCAGATACATCTGGGTAAATATGTGCTTGGGGAAATACATCAAGAGTGGATGTCAGTGGCAGATTGTCACATTGGCCGGATATGTCTGGATTGATGGGTAAACCTTCGACAGTCATGTCTTTATCAGGATGACTTGTGGGATGTGTACATGATGTGTTATGGACACCACTAAAGACTCTAACCTTTCGAACACTTTTTTAACTTTGGACTTCAACTTTCAAACCTTTCACAGATCATGTGGCCTGAGCACATAACTGAGGAATTTTCAACTGTCACGTGATCCAAAGCATGTGACCATGGGAAAGTCAGGTGACTAGAGCCTAGACTCTAACCCTAACTGGAACATGCTACATTTACATATGTCATTATTTATAGGTCACTACATAACTTCTGCATTTAGTCTCTCATACCTTTATCTCCGGTTACCATATATAGATACTTGTAGCATAGCATGGTCCGTGCACACATGGTCCATGCACACTTTGTAACAATATAAAAAGCAGGTGTAAATGGCTGAAGTCCTTAGTCATTTCCACTTGTCTTCACTGGCCATTGATGCATTATTAGTCTTCAGACCATAGCATTCAGGCAGGAGATTAAGGTTCTTGGCTCCTTGACTCTTTCATTCCACCAGTGCTAGTGAGCACTGCAAGTTGATCTGTGCTCCTCATGAACAATTGTTGCACTTACGCCTTAATTGGTATGGTATGCAACATGATGTCAAATAGTAGCCAATATCAAGGATGATGCTTCCATTATTCCAGACTATATAATATGCATGTGGATGAAACTCAGCTGGACATGAAATGATGAGGGTGTGAACAGAGGAGGACAGACCACAAACCTATTGTAGGGCTTGAGGAATAACTGCTGCGCAGACATGAGTATTCTGCATGCAGAGTTCTGTGTCAAACATGAGATGTTGGCCAGGATGCAGTAGTCATATACTATGATTCGGATGCAGTGTTGGAATTGACCCTGATCCCAGTCTATAAGACTGGTCAAAGAAGTATTTGAAGGTTAGATGGAGACAACTCACTGCTTGCTGTGTGGGGCAGGGGGGTATGCTATTGGGTTTATGGGGGGGGCCAGATGTGACTGGGGTTGAAGGATTGTTACCATCTTCATTTATTTGAGGATGAGGAGAGGCCATTAAACTCATGCTGCCAGCGGCATCTGTGCATTTCATCATGGGACAAAACTATGGATATGGTCGATATGGTAGTACTTGTGCTGGATTGACTGCCACCTAAGCCTCAAGGTTTGCATGATGAGCTTGAAGCACAGGCACATGATGAAGAGTATTGTCAATTGCCTATGCACTGTGCTTTGTAAACCCCCCGCCTACTTGTAGTATAAGTTAACCAGTACCAAGAGTGGTCCATGGCTAGATAGGACACACCAAGTGGGTAAATGATGCAAGTGTTTGCAATGCATCTGACATTTGGAACCTAGGATAATTGAGAACTTCTGGGGGGGTTGAGATTCAGTTGTTATTGGAGAGCACCTTTTGGCTGCATCATTTGTGAGATCATTAGTTTATAGTGTCTGTTGGCCAGTCAAATGAAACAGATGAACAATAAGTGTACTGTCTAAGTAAGTGATGTGATCCTTTGTAATGTATTGGATACTGTCAGCCTAGGGACTGTTATGCAAAGCATACCAAAGAGACTCATTCAACAAGGATACTTGTCGGGTGATACTTATAAAGAAACCAATGTCCAAGAAGCTACAGGGATAATGAGTGACAAGGATAGGGAGGCTGCAAATGAGCCTATCAGAGATGCCCAGGGATACTGGAGCTTGGACAAGGAGGCCTTGGGAGAAAGCACTGACAATGAGTCACACTTAGGAACAAGGTAATGCAGAGGATGAGTCATGCCAAGGGACTAAGAGAATAAGCATTGATGATGGATCATGCTTCTAGGATGAAGGATGGGAGAAGGAAGCTAGACTTCTAGGTGATCCAAGAAGGTACACTGATATTGCATAGATCAAGAATGAGGAATACAATGGGTAAAGCTAAGGTTAAATAATAAGAGAAAGCACACATGGACCAGACTGACTAATGGAATGGAACTGAATAGAACCTGATGGAAGTAGAGGAAACTAGTCGTTGTGAGAGAGGCAATTGCAGAGAAGAATGAGTCCTAATAGGTAAAGGCAGGAAGAAGATAGGTGTTATGGGTCTAACATTTTCACCCTTTACATTTCATGCTTATCTTATCTTATCGTGTCACATGATCCCTAAGGATCTAATCATCTATCTTATCATGAATGCTCACTTACATTTCATGGACTTAGACACTTTTCGTGCAATAACTGATCACATACTGATCACTCTGGACACTCCTTCACATAAATCTATGATCCACTTAAATGTCATAGTATTCACTCTTCTTTCATTACCATGCCAGCTATTATTACCTTATGCTTCTCTTCCATTTTTGATATATGCGCATCACTTATGCTATGCTTCTATGCTTCCATTCCATTCCCACACATGCGGACAAAGCATTGCACATTGTAGATATAGTGTCAATGTTACACGAAGCATACCAAGGAGGTCTCGTTCAACGAGGATACTCGACAGGCAATGCTCACAGAGAGACCAACGTCTGAGGAGCTGCAAGGATAATGAGATATTGGGACGAGGGAGTCTTCAAGGAGACTAGCGAGGATGCCCAGGGGCACTGGGACTTTATACAATGATGCCTAGGGTTACTAGGTCTTGGACGAAGAGAAGAGCGTTGACAGTGAGTCACGCTTGGAGACAAGGACAAGGACTTAGAAGAGGAAGCTTGACTTCCGGGTGATTCAAGAATGTATGCTTGTATAGCGTAGATCAAGAATAGGGAACTACAAGCGGTACAGCATAGGTTTTAAATAGCAGAGAAAGCGCGCACAGACCAGGCTGACTAACAGAATGGAAATTGGTGGAAGGTAAGAGAACTCGTCGTTGTAAAAGAGGCGACTGTGGAGGGATAAAAGTCCAAGTATGGAAGTCAAGGTAACAAGTAGGTAATGACAACATTGGAGGGGTCAGCGAGGATTAAAGAAGCTGAATTGATAGAAGCCGACCTACTGTGCCACGTGTGAGTAACAAGTCAAGAAGCAATGAGATAAATAGAATGATGAAGAGGAAAAACTGTAACATTACACCCTTCGTACCTTTGAGCTCCTGGCTCAATAGTAAAATGCCCTCACCTTCTTAGCTCAGATACTGGGGATAGAGGGTCCTCCGTGGATGGTGTGTGCCTGAGAGGGGGAGAGACGGTCAAAAGGACAGTCGTCTGCCACGTGTCCTGCCTGAGAACAGATTCCACAGTTACGATGGGGACAGTGTTGGTCAGAGTGGCCCCAGTTAAAACAGCTCCCACATTGGATGGTGAGACAATCTTGAGCGAGATGTCCAGGGTAGACCTGACGGCAGTGGGGGCATGAATATGTAGGGCAATCCTTTTGAAAATGCCCCTGGTTGAAACAATGGAAGCATACGGTGAGGGAGTTAGCATGGGCCCTGGGAAGTCGAGAGGATGGGGGCATGACTCGAGTAGGGGAGGATAAGATGCGTTGTCCATGGGGGGGTTTGAAGATCTGAGGTTCCAACCAAGGGATGGGGATGGTGTTGTCATCACTGTCGACGGAGACAGGGGGTGGTTCTGGAGGAGGAGAGGAGAGGCGAGTGGCAAGGGCAGAGGTAGGAGCAGCGGGTGAGGAGAGGGTTCTGTTGGAAGGAAGTATGTCTGAGCATTCCAAGTAATTGTCATGTTGTTCTTGGGTAAATGAAAGGAAAATGTGACAAAAAGTGGGGTAAATTGTGGTGGGAGGAATGGAGGTAATGAAGGTGGAAAAGCTGTGATCATATAGTCCGCTGAGAATATGAAACAGAATCTCAGTCAAAGATGTGTGTAAGGCAAGGTCTAAGTTCTGAGAGAGGTTTAAAAGACATTGTGTATGGGCGATACCATGAAAGGTGCAAATGAGAGATTGGGATATGTAGTCCTCTCCAAAGAGGGGGTCTTCTTCGATGGTGTGGAGAAGAGTGGGAGTGTCTAAAACAGCAGCAAAGAGCATGTTTTGCCCAGATTCGGGCAGAAGACAAGATAATACCAAATGAGAACGTAAGGAAGAATACGAACCGGATGAAGGAGAGGGCTGAGGAGATGTGGTATCCAAGGGGGGAGACTGCATGTTGGGCAAGGATAAGGTCAAAGAACATAAACGAGGTTTTCAGGTAAGGGTGCGAATGAAGTGAACGAGGAAAATAACAAAAAAGACAGCAGTGATAATGAGAAGAGTGGGACTGGAATAAGCAGAGTGGGCGCAATGGATGGAAAGACTGATGACTAAGAAGAAGAAAATGATGAGGAAGGGTAGGCTTTCTAACATGGGATTGGTGGAGGAGTCGATTGGGTAGATACAAGGAGGGCTGAGGTAGAACATTTTCTGGGGTCTTTCTTTTATAATCAGTGTCGTTTCTTATAGGCAGTGAGGAGAGTGGCAGAATGACGGAGATTAGAAGCTGGTTCCCATGTATTTTCGGATGATGGGTAACCCTTCCATGCAGTCAGGAACTGGCGGCAGTTAGCTGGGCCTTTGTGGGAGATGATGGCCTCAACTTCGTATTCTTCTTTGTTATCTATAACGTCAGGAGGGGGAGAAGAGAAGGCAGGACCATATGTTTCAGTGGAACAATAAGGGGAGAGTAATGAGGCGTGGAAGACATCATGGATTTTCCATGTGGGAGGAAGGCAGAGTCGGTAGGTGAGGGGTGATAGTACCTGTGTGATCTTGAAGGGACCATGTCGTTTGGGGGTGAGTTTCCTAGATGGGTAGTGAAGGTGGAGATGAGAGGCTTCTAACCACACCTTGTTGCCCACTTTCCATGGGGAGAAGCAATGGACTGATTTTGAAGTCATTGCCTTGTGAGCAGAATTGTGTGCCACAAGGGCTTCCTTACAAGCTTCGTCAAGGGAGGAGAGGCAGTTCTCTAGAGCGGGGAGGAAGGTCTTGCCTAGAGGGGGATAGGAACGAGGTTCATAACCATAGAGGAGGGAGAATGGGGATTTCTTGGTGGAGCTATGGGGGGTGGAGTTGTGGTGGAATTTGACGGCAGTTGTTACGGGTCTAACATTTTTCTCCCTTATCTTATCTTTTGATCTTATCTTATTGCGTCACATGACCTTATCAGTCTAATCATCTAACTATCGTGAATGCTTTTTATCTAATCTTTTGGACTTAGAACTTTTCGCGCAATGGACGCTCACTTCTACCAGATCTAAGATCTCCTTATACCTAGCACAGTTTCACCTCTTCACTCATCACCATGCAGGCTAGTATTCTCTTCCATTCTACATGTGTTGAATGCATGCCATGCTTCTTATGTTCCATTCTGCCACATCCTCATGTGGTCCTCATGTCACGCTTCTATTCCATTCTATGGCTATGCTGCCACACCATGCCTTATGCACATGCTACTCCTATATCGTAGATTAGACGTACACAGGTGTACACAACCATGTAGTATATAAGACCTTAATAGACGGCCAGAGAACTCCAGTCTAGTTCTCTTGGTCTTTTCCCCACAAAGATCAGAGTAGTCTCCTCTTCCTCCACTTCTCCTCCAAGTCTAAGTGTTTTAGTGCAACCTTTGAGCTTTACGCTTTTTGGGTTGTTTCAGCAGTGAGGGAAGAGGCCCAGGAGGAAGGGTTATTGGTGCAGAAGATTCAGAGATAAGTTTCCAGTTCCTGATTGGTCCATTCGGTTTGTCCATCAGTCTGAGGGTGATAGGCTGTGGAGAGTCGAATATCATATTTCAGGAGGCGGGCTAGTTCTCTTGCGAAGGTGGAGGCGAACTGTGGACCATGGTCAGAGATGAGGGTTTCATGGAGGCTGAATCTTTTGAACACATGATCGAAAAATATTTGTGCCACTCTGGCGGCTTCGATGGTTTTGGAGCAAGGAGTGAGAATTACCCCCTTTGTAAGGCCATGGTCTACTATGACCAGAATAGAGTCGTGGGAGTTGGAGAGGGGGAGGTCAGTGATGAGGTCGACAGAGAGTTGCTTGAAGGGAAGGGAGTGTGAGGAGGGGATTGGAGAGAGAGGGGGAACTGTTGGATGAGTGTTCACCTTATTCTGCTGGCAGACTGCACAGCCGTCAATGAAGTGTTTTACAAAGGATGAGAGGCCCGGCCACCAGAAGTCGCGTTCGAGGATGGACTTAGTATAAAAGATGCCCATGTGGCCCGAAAGTGGAGAGGAGTGGATGGAGTGGAGGAGGGTGGAGTGAGCTGCAGGGGGAACATACATGCGACCCTTGAAGTAAAGATGACTGTTGTCGAAGGTCCAGTCGTTCAGGGAGGTGTGGGTGAAGAGGGGGGATCCTTCATCAAGGGCAGTGAGGGCTTTTAGCACAAAGGGGTCTGAGGTGGTAGAGGATTTGATGTGTCACGCGAGGATGAGGTCAAGGGCATTAATAACAACTGGGTTGGGGAGGATGGCGCAGTCTGTGTTGTCGGAGGAGGTGTCTACCTCATCTTTTCGAGAGAGGGCGTCAGCAGGGCCCATCTGTGAACCTGGGGTAACAGCCCAGACAATGTCAAAGTCCTGGAGAAAGAGGGCCCATCGGGCTTGGCGACAAGATAGTTTGCGAGGATCTCAGATATAGGAGAGGTTTTTATGGTCAGTGATGATTGTGACCGGATGGGGAGTGCCTTGGAGGTAATGCTTCCACTCATTGAGGGCGTAGATGACAGCAAGGAGTTCTCTGTCATAAATGTCGTAGTTTCGCTCTGCGGAGGAGAAGGTTTTGGAGAAATAGGCTGTGGGCTTCTTGTCACCGTTTGGGTCGAGTTGCATGAGAACTGCACCAGCAGCAAGGAGGGAGGCGTCTGTCATGACAAAAAAGGGTTTGGTGACATCAGGGATGGTGAGGACTGGGGCGGTGCAAAAGATAGTGTGAAGGGAATCAAAGGCCTTCTGTTGGAGGGGAGTCCAGGCCCATTTCTCGTCCTTTCAGGTGAGGAAGGTTAAAGGAGAGATGATGTTGGAGTAATTAGGAATGAACTTCCGATAGAAGTTGGCAAACCTGAGGAAGGATCATACTCCTTTGACAGAGGTAGGGGGTTTCCAGTTGGCGATGGCGGAGAGCTTCTTTGGGTCCATGCAGACAAGCCCTTGTCTGATGATGAGGCCCAGATACTCCATAATGGGGGCATCAAAGGCACATTTGGAGATTTTCAGGGAGAGTTTAAGCTCTCGAAGGCATTGGAGAACGTGATGAGTGCATTCATGGTGGAGGGAGAGGGAACCAGTGGTGGCAATGCCAATGTTGTCCATGTAAATCTTGAGCCAGTGCTCAGCAATCATATCTGCAAAGTTGTGGTTCATAAAAGCCTGGAAGGTGCTGGGGGTGTTACAAAAGCCGAAGAACATGACTGTGGGTTCAAAAAGACCAAGGGGGGTGATGAAGGCAGCTTTCCATTGGTCTTCTTCCTTGATACGAATGTTGTTGTACCCCCATCAGATATCAAACTTGGTGAAGTATGTGGCATCCTTCATGTCATCGATGAGCTCAGGTATGAGTGGTAAGGGGTGTTATGGGTCTAACATTTTTCTCCCTTATCTTATCTTTTTATCTTATCTTATCGCGTCACGTGATCTTATCAGATCTCATCGTCTAACTATCGTGAACGCTTTATCTAATCTTTTGGACTTAGAACTTTTCGCGCAATGGACGCTCACTTCTCACGGATCTAAGATCCACTTACACCTAGCACAGTTTCACCTCTTCACTCATCACCATGCAGGCTAATATTCCCTTCCATTCTACATGCGTTGTACGCATGCCATGCTTCTTATGTTCCATTCTGCCACATCCTCATGTGGTCCTCATGTCACGCTTCTCTTCCATTCTATGGCTATGTTTCCACAACATGCCTTATGCACATGCCCTACTATATCGTAGATTAGACGTACACAAGTGTACACACCCATGTAGTATATAAGACCTTAATAGACGACCAGAGAACTCCAGTCTAGTTCTCTTGGTCTTTTCCCCTCAAAGATCAGAGTAGCCTCAGTACCTCCTCTTCTCTTCCTCCAAGTCTATGTGTTTTAGTGCAACCTTTGAGCATTATGCTTTTTGGGTTGTTTCAAGGGGTAGGCATTCTGGACTGTGTGGGAGTTGAGATATCGATAATCTTGACAAGGTCGAAGTGGTCCATCACTCTTAGGAACAAAGAAGAAGGGAGAAGCCTGGGGGGACTTTGAAGGAACAATGTGGCCGGTTTTCAGATGTTCTTCAACGAAGGCCTTGCAAGCTTCCTTTTCGGCTGGGTTAAGGGGGTACACTTTGGCTACCTTGGGGGCAAAGGTGTCTCTAAGTTCAATGGTGTGGTCGAAGGATTGGTGTGGAGGAAGTTGGGAGTGCATGGCTTCCGAGAACACATCGGCATAGTCTTTGCAGAAGTCAGGGATGGATGGATACTTCCTTATGTTTTTCGGTGATGTTGAGTTGGGTAGATATGGTGACCTTGTTGATATGTTCCTCATTGGCTCCGTTCAAGGGAGGATACTCACAAAGAGACCTCTCAACCCCTTGGGGATACCTTTAAGTGAACAGGATGGCAATTTCGTGGTCAGGGTCAGGGTCAAACCAGTTGGGGTAGAGGGGTTCTTCTGGAGTGATGGGGTCGATGTTGAGGGTGAAGTGTTTCCAGTTGATCCAAGGGTTCCATTTCTGGAGCCAGGGCATTCCGAGTATAACCTGGGGACGACTTAGGTGAGTGACCATGAGTCTTTCAGTATCGGAGAATGAGTTGGAGTAGATAGGGACAAAGGCATTGTTCTTGATGGTTCCCTTTTGATTGGGGGTTCCATTGACGTTGTAGGCAATGATGGGGCTAGGGAGTGGCGAGGTTTGGAAGTTTCCTGGGGATAGGAGTCAAGGGTCGATGAAGTTTCCGGTTACACTGGAGTCAATGAGGGCGGTGGTTTCAATGGTTTGGTTTTTTCCTTGTAGCGAAATGGGAAGACGCAAGGTTCTGTCATTCTTTGGTGCTACAAGTACATGGTTCATTATAAGGGAAGGAGATGTTGAGGTGGCTTCCCTTCTTAAAAATCCTGCACCTTCTGGATGTGTGACAGGGACACCGAAGCAATTTCTTCAGACGGTTCTTCATAGCAGGTCTTGAGAACCTCGAGGATTTCTCCTTCATCTTTGCCAGAGGTTTTGAGCAAGTTGACATATTCATTGAGGTGGGAGCGGGATGGGGCAGGGGTTTCTTCCTTGGGAGGGGAAGTTTCTGTGGTACAAATGTTCTGGGGGCGTCAAGGGGTCTTTGAGAAGGAGGAGAACTGGGTGCAGTTTGGGGCGCTGTGGCCAGGTTTGCGACAGCGGAAGCAAAGCTTGTCTCTGATGCATCGAGCTCAATCAGCAGGAGTGAGTTTGGTGATGGTGACAGCGTCAACATCCATGGCATTGGGGTCCTTTGCGGGGCAAGGAGAGGACGAGGGTTGAAGGTGGCCTTTCCTAAGGGCGAGGATACACATCTTCTGCGTGTGGAAGGTCTTGGCTTGCTCAATCCACTCAGAGAGTGTAGTAGGGGGGGCAGACATGGAGAGGATCATACCGACAAGGCGTTGGTCTAGTCCAATAAAGAATTGGTCAGTGAGGGTGACCTCATCAGTAATTCCAGCTTTACAGGCAAGGTTCTGGAAGTCGGTGATGTACTGTTGGAAACCATCATCTGTGATTCTGTCAGGGAGGTGAGTGGATTCCTGGGTGAGCTTGGTGAGGTCCAAGCGAGCAGTGGACTTGGTATCGAATGGGTAAAAGGTGGTCTTGAAGTTGGAGGCAAAGTAATTGAAGGTTTTCTCATTGTTGGGAGTGGCTGAATTAGCCATCTTGTCATACCACATCTCAGCGAAGGAGGCGCCTCTTCCTGTGCTCATCTTGTTGAGGGTGGTCATGATTTTGTCACCATCTGTGGTGTACAGGGAGGCGTTGAGGGCGAAGTAAGCCCCCATGGCTTTGATCCATTGGGGGGTGTCGTCGGACTGGCCAGAAAAGTCAGCTGGGAGGGCCACCTTAAGCTTGGGGGTTTTGGTGGACATTGTTGGCGATGTGGGACGAGGTGGAGATGTTGGGGGTGTAGATGCTCTGGGTGGGGGTGCTAGTGGTGTTGACGACCTGGTTGGTCCAAGGATTTGATGCTGTCTGAAGCTAGGTGGGGTAGAGATTTCTGGTGTGGCAAGGTTTTCTACATCGGGGATTTCGACGTCACTGTCTTTGTTAGGGCTGCGGAATAGTCCGAAGCGACTTGTGGTGACTGTGATAAAGGTCCTTCACCTGAGGAGGTGGGACCACAGAGATTCTTGATCTCTTGTTACGCGAAATGTACCAAGGAGGTCTTGTTCAATGAGGATACTTGACAGGCAATGCTCATGGAGAGACCGACTGAAACAACTCTCAAAACTTGAAGCTCAAAGGTTGCACAAAAGAAAGGCTAAGACAAAGGAGAAGAAGAGAGTACTACTACTGGGACCTTTGAGAGGAAAAGACCAGAAGAACTAGACTAGAGTTCTTCGGTGCTCTATTGGGGTTTATATACTACAACAGTGTTTACCAGTATTGACACTATATCTACGATATGCAACGCTTTGTCCACATGTATGGGAATGTAATGGAAGCATAGAAGCATAGCATGAGGCCA
Organism: Baorangia bicolor; assembly: GCA_038093395.1. Lineage (NCBI taxonomy): Eukaryota > Fungi > Basidiomycota > Agaricomycetes > Boletales > Boletaceae > Baorangia > Baorangia bicolor. The sequence goes on from JBBPSC010000035.1 coordinate 29,564, forward strand.
ATACGCTGTGTGGCAGAATGGAAGATGAGAAGCATACAATGTGTGATGGGCATGTTGGATCAAATGGAAGAGAAGCATGTATGTAATAATATCCGGCACGGTAATGAAGTGAAAGATGTGAATACCGTGACAATGTAAGTGGATTGTAGATCCGTGAGAAAGGTTTGAGTGTCCAGACTGTGTGGCAGTCGTTGCACGAAAAAGTGTCTAAGTCCATGAAGTGTAAGTGAGTGTTCACGATAAGATAGATGATTAGATCCTTAGGGATCATGTGACACGATAAGATAAGATGAGAAGCAAAATGTGAAGGGGAAAAATATAGACCCGTAACACCGACGTCTGAGGAGCTGCAAGGATAACGAGATACTAGGACGAGAGAGTCTTCAAGGAGACTAGCGAGGATGCCCAGGGGCACTGGGACTTTATACAATGATGCCTAGGGTTACTAGGTCTTGGACGAAGAGAAGAGCATCAATAGTGAGTCACGCTTGGAGACAAGGACAAGGACTTAAAAGAGGAAGCTTGACTTCCAGGTGATTCAAGAATGTATGCTTGTATAGCGTAGATCAAGAATAGGGAACTACAAGCGGTACAGCATAGGTTTTAAATAGCAGAGAAAGCACGCACGGACCAGGCTGACTAACGGAATGGAAATTGGTGGAAGGTAAGAGAACTTGTCATTGTAAAAGAGGCAACTGTGGAGGGATAAAAGTCCAAGTAAGGAAGTCAAGGTAACAAGTAGGTAATGACAACATCGGAGGGGTCAGCAAGGAGTAAAGAAGCTGAATTGATAGAAGCCGACCTACCGCGCCACGTGCGAGTAACAAGTCAAGAAGCAACAAGATAAATAGAACGATGAAGAGGAAAAACTGTAACAGTCAATACAGGTAAATACTGTTGTAGTATATAAACTACCAATAGACCACCAGAGAACTCCAGTTTAGTTCTCTTGGTGTTTTTCCTCAAAGCATCAGAGTAAGCTCTTTAGTAGTTACCTCTTAAGTTTAGGATTTCTAGTGCAACCTAAAGCTCAAGGCTTTTAAGGTTGTTTCATTAGAACTAAACTCTTACTCACTTTACTTTACACTAGTTCTCCTTTGCGTTGTCTCTCCCACAAGTGCATCACTCAAGTTCAAGGATCACATCACTTGCTCACAAAGTAATCAAGCAGTGCTGATCAACTTTCACTGTACCCTCGCTAACTGGCCTTCAGTCACCCTCAAATATTACATAGTGGACATCTGTCAGTTGGGTTCTCAGCGCAGAGTAGCTAGAGTTCCAGACCCTTCAGAGGTAGTAGACATGGATGGGTGGGCCATGGAGCAAGAATCTCACACAGCAGTCAGGCAGCCATCAGTGGAAGATGAGCTGCAGGGTGTGAACAGTCCATCACAATACAAAACCCCATTAAGTGTTGGTTTGTGTATATTAGCAGCCAACTTAAGACTATCAGACTACCACTTCGCATCAGATAAAGAAATCAATCTTGCCATTCTCAATGCCACCACATCAGGCATCCTAGATCCCTTAGGGCAAAGGATCAGCAGCCCCCTTCCATCCTACCAATCAGAGGTCAACCCCAATGACCACACACTGGCACTGGCAGATGTCTGTTTGCACCAAGGTCCCCCACCAGATGCAGGATGTTTCTTGCAGGATCTAGAAAGAGAGTTACAGTAATCCACAGATAAAGAAGAGAGGTCATCAGCGCTAAAGTAAAAAGTGTCAGAACAACCAGAAGAAGCTAAACTGGTTACTATCAAGAAGCTCTGAATTGAGCAATTCGAGTGGCCCAAAAAGAAACTTTTATGTAGAACCATCTGCTGAGCAAAGAGAGGAGAACCTCATAACAAGATCTTTTCCACTGTCACATTACATCCTCACATCTCCCTTCATCCTCCAAAGTACCATCCCCATTAGTAACTAGCTACAATGTCAGGTCAAGATATTGCATATATTCTCACAGACAATTTCATCCCCAATGACGAGAAATTTGTGGCTGTGCTTGCCAAATTCAATGCTCAAATCTCCCACCTCATCCAATTGTCCAGAGAAAATAGAGAACTACTTGCAACCATCCAAGGCCTACAAGCACAGAGGGCTGGTCCCTCTGGAGAAGCAAAATCCACCTTCAAGAAAATCGAGGTATTCGCAGATCCTAGTGAATATGACATATCAAAGATGAAATTCAAGGAATGGTGGGCAAAGATGAGAGCATGGATAATACTCAATGCAGACAATATCCCACCTGGCTCCTATGAGGCCACAGTTGCTATTTTCTTCAGACTTAAGGGTCCAAAGGCAGGACCTTTTGCCCAGACAAGGCTGATGGAAGGATGGACCTACATGTGGGACTGTTGTATTACAGAAATTGAAAGTTTGTTCTGTTCCACCAATCAACAAAACTGGGCCTGGCAGGCACTCAGGAATTTAAAGCAGGGCAATATGCCCACAGATGATTTCATTGTCAAGTTTCAGGTGCTCAATACGCAGGCTTGTATTGATGCTTCCCATGCTATCTCGCTCCTTGAGAGCAACATAAAAGGGAGCATTATTGCTCAAATCTTCAAAAACAGTAATTGAAAGAACAATGTCAATGATTACCTAACAAAGATCCGAACAGTCAGAACTGCCTAAGAGTCCCTGAATTTCATAATGAGGTGGATGCAATACCACCAAAACAAGAAAGACCCTGATGCAATGGACATTGGAAACATATGCCGCAGTTGCTACAATTGTGGCAAAGATCACTTTATCAAAGACTGCGACAAGCCAGTCATCAAGTGTAACAACTGCAAGTGGATCAATGGCAAGCACCAAGATAACTATTGTTGTGGAAAAGGTGGCTGTCAAGCACATGCTGCCAAAACCAAGGAAGATGCTACATCCTGGGAAGATGCTAAAAGCACCAATGACAAAGGGAAAGGCTGCAACCCCAGCGCTGCAATCAGGGGTATGAATTTTGAAGAAGCCCACACATTTTTCTGAGATGTGGAAGCTACAGAAAACAAGAAGAAGAGTTTGGAAAAATGAAGCATCCAACCCACAAGTCAGGCTGTGGGAAGGACAAGGACAAGTACAATTTTGGTGATCATTATGCATTGCTAACAGTAGATGAGACCATGGCAGAGCCTACAAGTCAAGGACCTACTGATGAAATAGCATGCATTTCTCCTTATGTTTCACCTATATCTTCCAATATACTTTTGCTGACAAAGGGGTCTCACACAAGTGAGCTCACTAGGGGTGTTACACCTGGGCTTAATTCCTCTAATAAAAATAACAAAAAAATTAAAGATATGCACTCTAATTATGAAATCCCTGATGAAGTATTTGTTAGGAGCTGCAAGACAGCTCAAGAAATTCTCATGTCCATTCAGGTAGCTCCTATTAGCCAAAGAAAGAACCTTACAAAAGCAGAAGCTCTCTTGGACAATGGAGCTAATGCTATTTTCATAAATAGAACATGGGCAGAAAAGATCAAACTCCTGCTCATTAAATTATACAATGCAATTCCCATTTACAATGTTGATAGCACAAAGAACTTCACCAGTCACATTACTCATGCAGCAGACCTCATGATAGAATTTCAGGGTCACTTTGAGAGGGTCTTGGCAGAAGTCACAGATCTAGGAAAAAATGCTTTGATCCTCGGGTATAGCTGATTGAAATGGCACAACCTGGAGATTAATTGAACCAATGGAACAGTAAACATGACACATTGCCTGCAGCACTGTCACATGTTGTAGGAAAAACCGATTTTGGTCCGTATCTATGAACAAAAGGAAAGAGATCTCTAATATGCCATCCATGCAACCATCCATGCACTAGAAGCACAACAAACTATGCCAAAAACAGAAAAGACTCTGGTGGAACTTGTTCTAAAGGAATATCATCGATTCCTTAATGTATTTTCGAAAACAGAATCCAAGTGCATGCCACTTAGGAAACCATGGGATCATGTGATCAATCTAAAGGACATGTTTAAGCCACACAAGGGTCATCTCATTCCCCTTTCAGCTCAGGAGCAAGAAGAAGTCTCTGCCTTTATTAATGATCAATTAAAGAAGGGTTACATAAGACCTTCTAAATCCCCACAAACCTCACTGGTATTCTTCATGCTGAAGAAAGATGGCAAAAAGCGTATGGTACAGGATTACCAATACCTTAATGAAAATACCATCAAAAACAACTATCCCCTCCCTCTTATTTCACAGCTTGTTGACAAGCTTAAAAGAGTTAAATTATTAATGAAGATGGATCTCAGATGGGGCTACAACAATGTCCGGATCAAGGAAGGTGATGAATGGAAAGCTGCTTTTGTTTGCTACAATGGATCATATGAACCCCTCATGATGTACTTCAGATTATGCAATTCTCCTTCTATCTTCCAAGCAATGATGAATGAAATCTTTGCTGATATGAAAGATGTTGCCATTGTTTACATTGATAACATCCTTATCTTTATGAAAACAGAAAACAAGGCAGAACACAACAAGATCATTATGGAAGTTCTACACTGCCTCCAAGAAAGTGATCTCTATGTAAAATCAGAAAAATGTACCTTTAAAACCAATGAGGTTGATTTCCTCGGTATGATTGTCAGCAAGGACAGCATCAAAATGGACCAGGAAAAGATTGAGGCTATTTTGAAATGGCCTACTCCCACAAGTATTAAAGGGGTTAGAAGTTTCTTAGGGTTGGCAAACTTCTACAGGAGATTCATTAAAGATTACATGCAAGTCGCATAACCAATGAATGACCTCCTAAAGAAGGACCTAGTCTTCAAATGGAAAGAAGACCAACAACGTGTGTTTGACATGCTCAAAGAAGCTTTTATCACAGCCCCTGTATTGGCATTCCTGGATAATGACAGCCAATTCCAGTTAGAGACAGATGCTTCTGATTATGCAACAGGAGCAGTGTTATCTATTTTGAAGGATGACAAATGGCATCCTATCACCTTCCACTTCCACAGCATATCCCCTGCAAAGTGAAACTACCTGATACACAACAAAGAAATGTTATCTATAATCAGATTCTTGAAAATCTGGAGACACTATCTAGAAGGAGCAAAGTTCCAATTTGAAATATGGAATGATCATGCAAATCTTCAGTACTTTATAAAATCGCAGGATTTGAACCACCGACAAGTGAGATGGATGCAATACCTCTCACAATTCAATTACATCTTTGTGTATAAGCCAGGTGCTACCAACACCAAAGCAGATGCCCTCTCTAGACGAGAAGATCACATACAAGGTGTAGAAGATGACAACAAGGGCATTATCCTTATTCCACCAGAACATATCCAAGCTTCACAAGAAGTTGTAATATGTGATGAAGATGATTCCTTTACAAAACTCATAAAACAAGCCATGGCACTCCTTAAAGAAAGTCACATTAAAGAAATGATGGAAAAGCATGGAGCATGCCTAGAAGATGGCTATATCAAAAAAGAAAATCATATCTATATTCCTGACCATGAATCACTTTGATTAAAAATAATAAAAGCATGCCACAACTCCCCAGTCGCTGGTCATCCTGGTTATGAGAAGACCATTGAGCTCCTAAGTTAGAGTTACTGGTGGAATTTCATGACTGGTTATGTAAAAGAATATGTTTCTTGGTGCAACAGGTGTACATATATGAAGGACACAAACTAAGCTCCTTCAGGTCTCCTTCAACCTCTCATGGTTCTAGATAAACCCTAGGAGCATGTCATGGCAGATTTCACTACCCATCTGCCATTATCTAATGGTCACGACATGATTCTAGTGGTCATTGATTGGTTCTTGAAAGAAGTTGAGCTGATTGCTTGTAACAAGACGGTTACAGCACTGGACACAGCAAAACTTTATTTACACCATGTGTAGAAGCAGCATGGGTTACCCAAAATGATTGTATTGGATAGGGGACCACAATTCACTTCCCAAGTTATGCAGGATGTCCTGAAAAGGTTAGGCATCCAATCTAAGTTAAGCATGGCATTTCACCCTCAAATGGATGGTTAAACAGAACAAATGAACTGAGATCTCCAGCAGTATCTCCATTTATTTTGTGCAGAATGTCAAAGCAATTGGACAGATTGGCTCCTGATTGCACAATTCTCCTATAATATGAAGATGCTTGCATCTTCAAAGAAAACCCCTTTCAAAGTCATATGCTCTTACCAGCCAAGGTTAGGGTTTGAGCCATGTGTTGCTAAAGTGCCAGCAGCCAAAAGCTTCACAAATGAAATGGCTAAGACTTTGGAAGAAATTAAAAATAACTTAACAAAGGCTCAGGCTTGAATAAAAAAACAGGTCAACAAGCACTGGAGTGAGCCTCCAAAATATTCTATTGGAGATAAAGTTTGGTTGTCCACAACCAATCTCCACCTTATATGGGCTTCTAGAAAGCTCACAGAAAGTGGCTGGGCCCTTATGTAATCACCGCATTCACAGGACCAAATGCCATAACTCTAAAATTGCCGAGATTGATGAAAATTCATTCCACAGTCAACATCTCTAGGGTTAAACCATACAAGGAACAGATACCTAGTCAACTGGTAGTTAAACCTGAACCTGTGCTAGTCACAGAGGACAGGAATGACGAATATGAAGTGGAATATATCATCAATTCAAGGCTCAAAAATAGAAATTTGAAGTTTTTGGTGCACTGGCAGGGCTATAGTAATGAAGACTAAACCTGGGAAGCCAAATCTAACCTCACTCATGCAAAGGAGGCAATTCAAGACTTCTATGCATCTCACCTAGCAGCACCCCATCGCTTATGAATGACAAATCTCCAGTTCATAAAAATATTTACTCCTATTCCCTTGTCCAATACTCAGCTAGCTGAGCAAGATGAGCCTTTTGATCGCCTGGAAGTCAATCCATAGAAGAGGGGTAGTGTTATGGGTCTAACATTTTCACCCTTCACATTTCATGCTTATCTTATCTTATCACATCACATGATCCCCAAGGATCTAATCATCTATCTTATCATGAATGCTCACTTACATTTCATGGACTTAGACACTTTTTGTATAACAACTGATCACATACTGATCACTCTGGACACTCCTTCACATGGATCTATGATCCACTTACACTGTCACAGTATTCACTCTTCTTTCATTACCATGCTGGCTATTATTACCTTATGCTTCTCTTCCATTTTTAATACATGCACATTACTTATGCTATGCTTCTATGCTTCCATTCCATTCCCACACATGCAGACAAAGCATTGCACATTGTAGATACAGTGTCAATACAGGTAAACACTGTTGTAGTATATAAACTGCCAATAGACCACCAGAGAACTCCAGTTTAGTTCTCTTGGTGTTTTCCCTCAAAGCATTAGAGTAAGCTCTCTAGTAGTTACCTTTTAAGTTTAGGATTTCTAGTGCAATCTAAAGCTCAAGGCTTTTAAGGTTGTTTCAATAAGTAATTGAAATGTTAAAAGAGTCAGCAAGGATGAGTGAAGCAGAAGAGATAGAAGCTGACTGACCATGCCATGTATGAGTGACTATTTGAGAAACAACAAGATAAACAAAAGGGAAGAGGAGAAAAATTGTAACAGGGACATTAGAGTTGTTTGGAGAGTTTTGAGGTTCAGATGCCATAGGGAAGCAGCTTGCAATGAAAAGTGAGTGCTATATCACAGCGAAAACATTATATCACACTCCCCTTAATTGTTCTGAGGTTATCCCATAGCATTCCTTTTAATTGTTTTGAGGTTGCTATATCAATGATATGTGGCATAGCAATGTATCTATTATGATGGAGGATCCTACCAATATCTACTATTGTTCATTTGTTCTCTAAACACTACTACCATACACCGAGTTAAGTGTGTTACACACTCCTATGCCTTAATTGGTATGATTTGCAACAGTGTTATTGGTGGAAATACATGACCTCTTACATGAAGAAATATGTCACTAGATGCAACAGATGTCAATATATGAAGGATACAAACCAAGCCCCTTCAGATCTCCTACAACCTCTCATGGTTCCAGATAAACCATGGGAGCATGTTATGGCAGATTTCACAACAGATCTGCCATTATCTAATGGATTTGACATGATCCTAGTGGTTGTTGATCAATTCTCAAAAGAAGTGGAGTTTATTGCTTGTAACAAGATGGTTATAGTGCTGGACATTGTTGACAACCTCAAATCAAATAATGACTTGGGTTGAATCACACTAGACTTGCTGGTAGAGACAAGATGATTGGGAAAACCAACAAAGAGAACTTGACTGAAGTTCTTCAGTGGTGCTCGTTCAAATTATATACCTACTGACTACGTTTAGGACAGGTACTTTAGGGTAGGCTAATGTTTAACTTAGACAAAGGATTAGAGACAATGACGTCAGCATGCATTATAGTCTAGACCGTCTTGGCATATGATATCATAGATAAGAGATAAGAGTCTAGTCCTAGAGTCAAGAAAGAGTCCATGTGATTAGGCCTAGACCTTCTCACAGACATGTGATTGAAAAGGGTAGAAGTCATGTGACTGGGAAAAGTAAAAGAAAAGAAAAATGATAAGATAAGATAGTGTCACATGATACATCATGTGACATGTTTGCAACAGACATAGCTAAACTCTATCTTCACCATGTGTGAAAGTAGCATGTGTTACCAAAGTTAATTGTATCAGACCATGAGCCGCAATTCACTTCCCAGGTTATGCAGGATGTCCTGAAATGTTTAGGCATCCAATCTAAATTAAGCACAGCATTCCATTCTCAAATGGATGGGCAGATGGAATGCATGAACAAAGATCTCCAGCAGTATCTCCATTTATTCTGTGCAGAAAAACAGAATAATTGGGCAAATGGCTCTCAATTGCTTAATTTTCATATAATTTGAAGATCTCAGCATCTTCAAAGAAAACCCCTTTCAAGGTCACACACTCTTACCAGCCAAGGTTAGGATTTGAGCCATGTGTCACCAAGGCCCCAGCAGCCAAAGGATTTGTTGACAGCATGGCCAAAACTCTCAAAGAAACTACAAATAATTTAATCAAGGCTCAAGCTCATATGAAAGAGCAAGCTGACAAACACTGGAGCAGTGCTCCAGATGATTCTATTGGTGATAAAGTTTGGTTCTCAATGACCAACCTCCACCTTACATGGGCCTCTTGAAAGTTAATCAAGAAATGGCTTGGCCCTGATGTTATTATGGCATTTTCTGGACCTAATGCTGTTACACTTAAATTACTGAGATCAATGAAATCCACCCCATAGTAAACATCTCACAGATCAAGCTGTAAAAAGGAATGGTTACTCAGTCAGCCAGTAGACAAACCTGGACCTATGCTAGTCACAGAAGACAGAGATGATGAATATCTGGTGGAATATATTGTTGACTCTTGATACAAAAATAGAAAACTCAAGTATCTTGTTCATTGGGAATGATATTCCAACAAAGATCATACATGGGAACTGGAAGGCAATCTGAAACATGCTAAAGAGGCTATTTCAGACTTTTATACATCTCACTTGGCAGCATCCCAACACCTTCATATGACAAATGCTCAATTCATAAAAATATTTACTTCTATCCCTGAATCCACAATGAAGCTAAATGAGCAGGACAAGCCTTTTGATTGCCTGGAAGTCAATCCATAAAAGGGGGGATAGTGTTATGGGTCTAACATTTTCTCTCTTATCTTATCTTATCTTATCTTATCTTGTCACATGACTCATCATCATATCTTATCATGAATGCTAATCTTATCTTTTGGACTTAGAACTTTTCACACACAAGGATACTCACTTCTACCAGATCTACAATCCACCTATGTCTAATATGGTTTCATTCTTTCACTTCATTACCATGCAGGCCAACTTCATTTCCATTCTATATGTGTTGCACACATGCCTATGCTTCCATTCTGCCACTGCCTTATGGATGCATCATGTTTTTCTTCTCTTTCATTCTATGACTATGTCTCTACACCATGCATTATGCATATGTATTATTTATTTATGATTGGACACGAACATGTATATATACCTATAGAGTATTTAAACCTGAATGCAACAGCCAGAGAACTCCAGTCTAGTTCTCTTGATCCCTTCCCCAGAAAGATCAGAGTAGTCTCAGCTTCACTTTTCCTCCTTCTCTCCAGTCTAAGTGCTTCTAGTGCAACCTAAGGGCTTTATGCTTTTTGGGTTGTTTCATACAAAGGTCAATGTCTATAAAATAATAGAAAAAGTGAGCTAGATGTAAAAGAGAAAAAAGCCAATTAGTCCCTTTTGTTTCACTACCATTTCAGATACTTACTTGGGCAATGCTCATGAAGAGACCAATATCCAATAAGCTGCAAGGACATTGAGCAGGCAAGGACTAATGATGCCTAGGATTTTTAGAACTTTAAACATGAAGGGACTAAGGCAAAGAATAAGGTGAGGCATGCCTTCAAGGATGCCAGGGGTTACCTGGACTTGGACTTAGAGTAGAGGACTTAGGAACTCAAGATGTACACTTGTATTATACAGATTAAGAATGAGGATACAAGTACAAGATAAAGACTTATATATTAAAGGTGAGCGCACATGGGCCAAGGAATAGAACACTGTGAAACACTATAGAAGGATGACTAACAAAGGCAGAGATAAAGAAGAAGTGGAACATTGTGAAACATGATGGAAATGGGAAATACTTGCCATTATGAGAAAAAATGGCTGTGGAGAATAAGTCCATAAGAAGATAATAAAGGAAATAGACAGGAAAAGAAAACATTGGTTGGGCTGACAATGAGGAGAAAAGCAAATGTGATGGAAGCTGATTGACTGGTTCAAGTACATGACAAAGTGTAGAAAGTGAAGAGAAGAATACAGTATAATGAGAAGGGTGAAAAATTATAACAGGATCATGAATATAGGAGAGGTTTTTGTGGTTAGTGATAATGATGATTGGATGAGATATGCCTTGAAGGTACTGTTTTCATTTAGAGAGAGCATAGATGACAGCCAGGAGCCTGTTACAACTTATTGGGACTATTATATTTCTTTTCCTTGACTTAGCTATAAGCTATATTGCTATGAGTTGCTCATTCAACTCTTGTCTCATACATTTCTTTTCCTTTGTATACATGACTTTTCCAATTGGCCAAGGCTGCTTCCTTCATGTGGTTCTGCAGTCATTGCATCATCCACAGTACTGATAACATCTTCTCTTTCTTTATAATAATACTAACATGTTGTCTTCTTATTGGTTATCATTATCATATAACACATCATCATTATTCCCTTACCATCTTCGTCTTGATCTATGCACCAAACCTTTACATATAAATACTAAGTCTCTATAGCAGTAGTTCCTTAGCTTAGATCTCTCTTGTCTTACCTAGGAATCTATCTACTTGTCTTTGCTCATCTCTCACTCTGCTTCCTAGTTCTTAACCCTTGAACTGAGATAGGTTGGAATCACCTAGGATTGTGCTGCATTAGAACTGCACCACAGGCAAAGTGTTATGTTTTTCCCTCTTCATCGATCTATTTACCTTGTTACGTCTTGACTTGTCACTCGTACATGGTGCGGTAGGTCGGCTTCCATCACTTCTGCTTCTCTAATCCTCGCCGACCCCTCCGATGTTATCATCACCTACTTGTTCCCTTAGTTCCCTTACATGGACTTATCTTCCTCCGCAGTCGCCTCTCTCATGACGACGAGTATTCCATCTGCTTCCATCCATTTCCGTTACTTTAGTCAGCCTGGTCCGTGCGCATGCTTCCCTTTATTTAAACCTATACCGCATCACTTGTATTTCCCTATTCTTGATCTACACTTAACAAGCCTACCTTCTTGAATCCCCTGGAAGTCCAGCTTCCACCTCTAAGTCCTTGCCCTCGTCTCCAAGCGTGACTCTTTGTCGACGCTTCCCTCCTCGTCCAAGACCTAGTAACTCTAGGCATCTTCGTATAAAGACCCAGCACCCCTGGGCACCCCTGTTAGTCTCTGTTAGACTCCCTTGTCCTAGTACCTCGTTATCCTCGCAGCTCCCCAGACGTCGGTCTCTCCGTGAGCATCGCCTGTGGAGTATCCCTGTTGAACGAGTCTCCCTTGGTATGCTTCGCATAACAAAAGATCAAGAATCTCCGTGGTCCCACCTCCTCAGGTGAAGGACCTTCACCACAGTCAACACGAGTCGCTTCGGACTATTCCGCAGCCCTAACGAAGACAGCAACGTTGAAATCCCCGACGTAGAAAACCTTGCCACACCAGAAATCCCTCCCCCACCCAGCTTCAAACAACGTCGAATCCTTGGACCGACCAGGTCATCTACACCACTGGCACCCCCACCCAGAACATCTCCACCCCCAGCATCCCCACCTCGTCCCACTTCACCAACCATGTCCACCAGAGCCCCAGAACTCAAGGCGGCCCTCCCTGCTGACTTTTCGGGCCAATCTGACGATGCCCCCCGATGGATCAAAGCCATGAAGGCTTACTTCGCCCTCAACTCCTCCTTGTACACCACTGACGGAGATAAGATCATGACCACCCTCAACAAGATGAGCGCAGGAAGAGGCGCCTCCTTCGCCGAGATGTGGTACGACAAAATGGCCAACTCGGCCACTCCTAACAACGAGAAAACCTTCGACTACTTCGCCTCCAACTTTGAGACCACCTTCTACCCATTCAACACCAAGTCCACAGCTCACCTAAACCTCACCAAGCTCACCCAGAAATCCACTCATCTCCCTGACGGAACCACTGACGATGGTTTCCAACAGTATATCACCGACTTCCAGAACCTTGCCTGTAAAGCAGGAATCACCGATGAGGTCACCCTCACTGACCAGTTCTCCATCGGATTAGACCAACGCCTTGTTGGCATGATCCTCTCCATGTCCGCCCCCCCCACTACGCTCTCCAAATGGATTGAGCAAGCCAAGACCTTCCATACGCAGAAGATGCGCATTCTCGCCCTTAGAAAAGGACACCTTCAACCATCGTCCTCTCCTTGCCCCGCAAGGGACCCCAATGCCATGGATGTTGACGCAGTCACCATCACCAAACTCACTCCCGCCGACCGAGCTCGATGCATCCGAGACAAGCTTTGCTTCCGCTGTCGCAAGCCTGGTCACAGCGCCCCAAACTGCACCCAGTTCTCTTCCTTCCCAAAGAACCCTCGACGCCCCCAAAACATTCGTACCACGGAAACTTCCTCTCCCAAGGAAGAGACCCCCACCCCACCCCGCTCCCATCTCGATGAGTATGTCAACTCGCTCAAGACCTCAGGCAAAGACGAAGGAGAAATCCTTGAAGTTCTCAAAACCTGCTATGAAGAACCATCCGAAGAAATCGCTTCGGTATCCCTGGCACGCATCCAGAAGGCACGGGATTTTTAAGAAGGGAAGCCGCCTCGACGTCTCCTTCCCTTACCATGAACCATGTACTTGTAGCACCAAAGAATGACAGAACCTTGCGTCTCCCCATTTCGCTACAAGGAAAGAACCAAACCGTCGAAACCACCGCCCTCATTGATTCCGGTGCCACTGGGAACTTCATCGATCCTCGACTCCTATCCCCAGGAAACTTCAAGACCTCGCCACTCCCCAACCCCATCATCGCCTACAATGTCGACGGAACCCCCAATCAGAAAGGGACCATCAAGAACAATGCCCTCGTTCCTATCTACTCTAGCTCCTTCTCAGACACTGAGAGACTCATGGTTACCCACCTAAGTCGTCCCCAGGTCATACTCGGAATGCCCTGGCTCCAGAAATGGAACCCTCAGATCAACTGGAAGCATTTCACCCTCAACATCGGCCCCACCGCTCCTGAAGAACCCCTCTACCCCAACTGGTTCGACCCTGACCCTGATCACGAAATCGCCACCCTGTTCGCTCAAAGGTATCCCCAAGGGGTTGAGTGGTCTCTTCGTGAGTATCCTCCCTCGAACGGAGCCGATGAGGAACACATCAACAAGGTCACCATATCCACTCAACTCAACATCGCTGAAAAACCTAAGGAAGTGTCCATCCCGGACTTCTGCAAGGACTACGCCGATGTATTCTCCGAAGCCATGCACTCCCAACTCCCCCCGCATCGGTCCTTCGACCACACCATTGAACTCCGAGACACCTTCTGTAACGGTAGTGAAACGCAATAAACCGGCATTTTTCTTCTTTTTGCCTATATCACGATTATGGACTTATCCCTTTACTTTTTCCTAGTCGCTTTACCTCTTTACCGCTCATCCGTAAGCGCGCGTCTATCTAATCTCTACATCTTATCTCCTCCGCGCTTATAACTTCCATCTTATCGAGATCTTATCTATACTCTCCCACACAGGCGGCCGTATGTATTCTTACCCTTCGCCTCATGTTGATGGCCCTGTGTCTTCCATTCTACATCACGCATGTCTTACACATGTCGTGCTTCTACCCACCTCCTATCGCGTTCTAGCTCGGTCTAGCTCGCCTCGTTGTAGTTACGTCATAACTACGTCACGCCTCACGCAGGCCTCATGTACTTGTAGTATAGCACTATATAAGCTGGGGCCTGGGGACAGAATCGCCAGTCGATTCTTCTCTAGCCTTAGTATTGTCACACGGACATACTCTGTTAAGACAAGTTCCACGCTTAGACGATACTATTGTCGAGTACCTACAAACCTCGATAACGGTCTCTCCAAGTCGAAGACTACTTATCATCCATCGCGAGTTCCTTACTCTCCCTCTTCGACTCACTCCCTCTACCCTCTTGCGTCTAGGGTTAGGACTTATTGTTTGGGTTGTTCCATTCCACGGCCCTTACAACTCCTACGGTTATACGACCGTTACACCTTCGCCCCCAAGGTGGCCAAAGTATATCCCCTCAACCCAGCCGAAAAGGAAGCTTGTAAAGCTTTCGTGGAGGAACACCTCAAGACCGGTCGCATTGTTCCTTCAAAATCCCCCCAAGCCTCTCCCTTCTTCTTTGTTCCCAAAAGCGACGGATCGCTTCGACCTTGCCAGGACTATCGATACCTCAACTCCCACACTGTCCGAAACGCCTATCCCTTGCCACTCATACCTGAGCTTATCGACGACATGAAGGACGCCACATACTTCACCAAGTTCGACATCCGATGGGGGTATAACAACATTCGTATCAAGGAAGACGACCAGTGGAAAGCGGCCTTCATCACCCCCCTCGGTCTTTTCGAACCCACAGTCATGTTCTTTGGCTTTTGCAACGCCCCCAGCACCTTCCAAGCTTTCATGAACCACAACTTTGCTGACATGATCGCTGAGCGATGGCTCAAGATCTACATGGACGACATCGGCATTGCCACCACAGGTTCCCTTTCCCTCCACCATGAACGCACTCGTCGTGTTCTCCAACGGCTTCGGGAGCTCAAACTCTCCCTAAAGATCTCCAAATGTGCCTTCGATGCCCCCACCATGGAGTATTTAGGTCTCATCATCGGGCAAGGACTCGTCCGTATGGACCCAAAAAAGCTCTCAGCCATCGCTGACTGGAAACCCCCCACCTCTGTCAAGGGAGTACGATCCTTCCTTGGTTTCGCCAACTTCTACCGAAAGTTCATTCCAAACTACTCAAACATCGTCTCTCCCCTAACCTTCCTCACCCGAAAGGACGAGAAATGGGCTTGGACTCCCCTCCAGCAGAAGGCCTTTGATTCCCTTCGCAACATCTTTTGCACTGCTCCAGTTCTCGCCATCCCCAATGTCGCCAAACCCTTCTTTGTCATGACGGATGCTTCCCTCCTTGCTGCTGGTGCGGTCCTCATGCAACTCGACCCCAACGGTGACAAGAAACCCACCGCATACTTCTCCAAGACCTTCTCCTCGGCGGAGCGGAACTACGACATTTATGACAGAGAACTCCTCGCTGTCATATACGCACTCGACGAATGGAAACATTACCTCCAAGGCACCCCCCACCCGGTCACGATCATCACTGACCACAAGAACCTTTCCTACATCCGAGACCCTCGCAAGCTTTCTCGACGTCAAGCCAGATGGGCTCTCTTCCTCCAAGACTTCGACATCGTTTGGGCAGTTACCCCAGGTTCCCAAATGGGCCCTGCTGACGCCCTCTCCCGAAAAGATGAAGTCGACACCTCCTCCGACAACGCAGACTGTGCCATCCTCCCTGACCCAGTTGTTATCAATGCCCTCGACCTCACCCTCGCACGCCACATCAAGTCCTCTACCTCTTCCGATCCCTTTGTGCTTAAGGCCCTCGCTGCCCTAGATGAGGGATCCCCCCTCTTCACTCGTGCCTCCATGAACGATTGGACCTTCGACAATGGCCACCTTTATTTTAAAGGTCGTATGTATGTTCCCCCTACTGCTCGCTCCGCCCTCCTCCATTCCATCCACTCCTCACCACTCTCAGGCCACATGGGCATCTTTCGCACTAAGTCCATCCTTGAACGCGACTTCTGGTGGCCAGGACTCTCCTCCTTTGTAAAACATTTCATCGATGGCTGCGCGATTTGCCAACAGAACAAGGTAAACACCCATCCGACAGTTCCCCCTCTTTCCCCGATCCCCTCCTCGCACTCCCTTCCCTTCAAACAACTCTCCGTTGACCTCATCACCGACCTCCCCCTCTCCAATTCCCACGATTCTATTCTGGTCATAGTAGACCATGGCCTTACGAAGGGGGTAATTCTCACTCCTTGCTCAAAAACCATTGATGCTGCTGGAGTTGCGCAAATATTTTTCGACCATGTGTTCAAAAGATTCGGCCTCCATGAAACCCTCATCTCTGATCGAGGCCCACAGTTCGCCTCCGCCTTTGCTAGGGAACTAGCCCGCCTCCTGAAATATGATGTTCGCCTCTCTACTGCCTATCACCCCCAGACGGATGGGCAAACAGAACGAACCAATCAGGAATTAGAAACCTATCTACGGATCTTTTGCGCCAATAACCCCTCCTCCTGGGCCTCCTCCCTTACTGCCGCAGAATTCCACCACAACTCCGCCCCCCATAGCTCCACCAAGAAATCCCCGTTCTCTCTTCTCTATGGTTACGAACCACGCTCCTACCCTCCTTTAGGAAAGACCTTCCTCCCTGCTCTAGAAAATCGCCTCTCCTCCCTCGATGAAGCTCGCAAAGAAGCCCTTGCAGCACACGATTCTGCTCGCAAGGCGATGACTTCGAGATCAGTCCGTCGCTTCTCCCCATGGAAAGTGGGTAACAAGGTGTGGTTAGAAGCCTCTCATCTCCGCCTTCATTACCCATCCAGGAAACTCGCACCCAAACGACACGGTCCCTTCGAGATCACACAGGTACTATCCCCTCTCACCTACCGACTCCGCCTCCCTCCCACATGGAAGATCCATGATGTCTTCCACGCCTCTTTACTCTCCCCTTATCGCGCCACCGAAACGCATGGTCCTGCCTTCTCTTCTCCCCCTCCTGACGTTATAGATAACGAAGAAGAATACGAGGTCGAGGCCATCATCTCCCACAAGGGCCCCAC
>JBBPSC010000036.1:0-46740 GCA_038093395.1 Baorangia bicolor
CTGAGATCAGTGTGCTTGATGATCGCTATAGTATGATGAGCTGCATACCTCCAGTCGGTGACTCGAGGTCATCGACAAAGATGACGGCAAGTGTCACTCGGCAACGAATGCCAAGAGATTTTTTTTCCTGCTGTTGTGCTTGAGAACTTCGTCATGTCGAGTTCACTGCGAGAGGTAAATCACCATGAGAAAACATCTATCAGACCGCAATTACGAAGCATTTTTTTTAGGTTCCTTACCGTGCAACCCAGCACATGGGACGATGGAAGCTGAATCAGCCGCTTCGAAGTGGATCCGTCAAGACGGAGATCTAGGGGGCCCTGTGCTATTCATAGGTTCTGAATCTGGCAGAGATGCAGCGCCCGGAAATAATGCATCGAGCAAATATAGGTCAAAGCGATGACCTTTGGAAGTATGGTTCGGTGGAGAAGGAATATGAATCCCGCTACTTCGTTTGTCGACCACTCTATAGAAGACCTTTTCCCAAACAAGTCTCCGCTTGCTTGTTTGGGTGGTAATGTTCCCGGCAATGGGTGCCGTACCATTGCTTGCCGTAACGTGAATATGGTCCCTTCGACCCTGCCCCCAATTGGTTGAAATCTCGCAACGCCCACTCATCCGAGGGTCGCGGTATAAAAGGGACACGTCCTTGGAAATGAGACGTTTCTTTGTGTAAATTTTGTCTATCATCTCCATTCGCCCAGTGCTCTCAGTAGGAAATCGAAACGATGCACTCGTGGTCTCTCCTTTCTTCATTAGCCGTTATTGCTTCGGCCGTTGCTCAGTCCGCCCCGTCGGCGTCTTCTTCTGCTCCTGCAGCTACACCTACTGTGCCCTATGCCAGTGATGATCCAAACTATTGGCTATGGACAGCGGACTCGATCGACGTTGA
Organism: Baorangia bicolor; assembly: GCA_038093395.1. Classification (NCBI taxonomy): domain Eukaryota; kingdom Fungi; phylum Basidiomycota; class Agaricomycetes; order Boletales; family Boletaceae; genus Baorangia; species Baorangia bicolor. The sequence continues at coordinate 893 of JBBPSC010000036.1, forward strand.
CCCACAGCCCATTCGTGGGGGACTAGGGGCCGATATCCTCGGCCCGCAGAACATCCCCATGCAGTTGGAAAATTCTGATGCACTTGCCCCTCCAACGACGGACAATGGTGCAGTGTGAGTGGGATTCTTCGACTTCGACTTCAGATTGCTCACATGGATCCCCGCTGTATAGCGACAACTTCAAATGGCCATTTGCTCTCAGTCACAACCGTCTGCAAACGGGTGGTTGGGCTCGCCAGCAAAATAGTTCGTACCTGTATGAGGTATATCTTGGCAGAGGTACTGATTGATTCTAGTTTACCAAATGCCCGTCGCCACTGCTATCGCTGGCGTAAACATGCGTTTAGAGGCTGGCTCCATCCGGTGAGTATTGTGAAACAACCGCGATGGCTTGGGGTGCTCACAGACATGTAGTGAAATGCACTGGCACACAGATGGTGAATGGGCTTATGTGCTCTCAGGTTACCTGCGAGTCAGCACTCTTACTCCCCAAGGACAAGTATACCTCCAGGATGTGGTATGTCATGATGCTGTAATGTGTTTTCAACCATCCTGACGGTCCCACAGGGGCCTGGAGATTTGTGGTTCTTCCCTGCTGGATACCCCCATAGTATCCAGGCCAAGAACACCACCGCTGAGGGTGCCGAGTTCCTCCTGATCTTTGATAATGGCGCTTTCAGTGAAGACTCTACCTTCTTGCTCACTGTAAGTGCCTTCCTCGTCTTATCCCATATGCTTCAAATAAACTGCCGTACAGGATTGGTTGGCACATGTTCCAAAGGAAGTTATCGCCAAGAACTTCCAGGTCGATATATCCGCGTTTGATCACATCCCAAGCAAGGAGTTGTACATCTTCCCTTGTATGTCATCATAACACGTCCACGTAAACTCTTCTGACCCGTTTATTTTTTCTTAGCTACTCCCCCTCCTGAAGATGTGTACAGCGACATGGTCGTGCCAAATGACACACCACTGAACTACACATTCCCCATGTCCAAGTTGAATGCCACGATGGCACCTGGAGGCTCATACAAGGTTGTCGACACCCGATTATTCCCTGCATCTACGACAATCTGCGCGGCAGAGGTCACCGTCGAAGTTGGCGGCATGCGGTATGTATATTTCATTCGTTGATATACGAAGACCTCACTCACCTGCTCTCGTGTAGTGAACTCCACGTAAGTGATATCTGTATCATTCATTTTGAGTCAAGGATCCCAATCACTTGTACAGTGGCACCCAACGGAACCAGAATGGACTTACTTCATGTAAGTCTACACTATTATCGATGGGTTTCTAGTCTGATTCGCCATACAGTTCTGGCACTGCTCGCATCACAGTTTACGCTTCGTCATCCAACGCACAAACGTTTGACTTCCAGGTAGGAGCCAACGATAATAGCAGGACGATTTACTAAGGGTGATAATTCAGGCCGGTGATGTCGCATACGTCCCGCCCTCATATGGTTAGTCCTCTTTCCAACTCTAACCTAGACCAAACGAACCGACGGACGCTTTAATCGCAGGCCACTACATCGAGAACACAGGCAACTCGACCTTGCTCTTCCTTGAAATCTTCCGTTCAGGTATGGTCCGTTCAGGTCTGCGCTCGTTGTATCCCTTCATCGCCTTCGGTTCCAGGGGTGTTCGAGGATATCTCGCTGAACCAGTGGCTCGCGTTGACGCCACCTGAGCTGGTCCAGGCCCACCTCGATCTGGACGCCGCCACCATCGCCAAATTCTCCAGGGTCAAACAAGAAGTCGTAGGTCCCGCTCAGTCGGTTGCATGACCAATGGCCGCTTCCATCGTATTATTAAGCCTCACTATCATCTCGACCCTACATGTATGATTTTTTTTCCTCTCTTCTTCCGACGAACACCAACTGTCGACGGGACAACGCAAGGAGGGCACAAGGTCAAGATTCGGATTCTTTTCTTTACTTGATCAATCAGAGAACGCATATTATAATAAAGCATACCCTTGGGGAGTGTCAGGGAGGAATCATCAGGATCATGCCTGGCCTCTGTGCCATTACGATGTGAATGTGTACTATGCTGCAATCGATTTCCAAATTCGATCCGTCATACAATGTATTGGCGGCCATGTCGCGCGGCGTTTGGGAAGCTGGTCGTAATGCCGTCCAGTGACGTGTGTTTCGGATCCGAATAAGTGGTTTTATATATACAGTCGACACTCTAATAACACATACCCGTTATAACCCATACCCTCTTAAAACCCATAGCATTTTTGGTTTCCCAGTTTGGTTTGCAGGGAATCCATACCCAAAACCCAAAACCCTCCCATAACACATAACCCATACTATTTTTTGACTATCAAAACCCATACATGTACTTATATAATGTGAACTACCAAATTAGGAAATTATATTATATAATCATAGTTTTCTTCGCCGCCACTCTGAACGGCAACAACTGTCAACGACCCAAACCATCATGCCGCATCAACGTTCGGTGGAGATGCACAACACCTTCAATGTGTCGATGGACGATGATATCTATCGAGAGGTGATGGACGCTCAGGCAGCGCGGGAAGCAAATGTGGCGGATAGTGATAAGGTTGGCGAGGTGAATAACAATATCACCAGTGAACCAAGTGCATCACACCAGGAAGTGGTCCAGGCGGTGATGCCGTTGAAGAATGGCATGTAGGCGGGCTGGATGATCCGTTCTTGCATAAGTTTGAGGAGATGCTAGGTTTCGGGAGGAAGACACAAGCTCTTGGTATGCAGGGGATGAAGGACAATAAAATATCTGCTTATTTCACTCGTAAATAGCTCTTTCTTTCTTACCAGAGCTAGTTTTACATATCTACAATTAGTCTACTAGGTTTATTTCGTAATTGCTCAACCTCGTCCATAACACATACTCTCCCAAAACACATACCCCTGGCCCTATCCTGAGGGGGTATGTGTTATTAGAGCGTCGACTGTACTCAACTGTGGACAAAAGTTGAGTTTCATTCCATGCACCACAGGAATTAAATGAAAAAGAAAATGATACATAAAAAAGAAAAAAAAAAAGAAGTATATCCAACATCATAGCTGGTTGTCTCAAGGCAAACTGAGAATTGAAAAATTGGTAATGCGACATTTGAGCGAGGGCAGCCCACGGAACGCCCTAGTAAAAGGCGAGGGCGTTGTCTGTTTGTGCTACCCTCTGTCGCCAAATACACATGCTGACTCAGCCTTGAGGGGAACAGACTTTTGTATTTGCCTGGACGCACTGGGTGAGAGAAATTTCCTTATTTGTACAGTACAGGCTCCAATGTGTTCGCCTTCAAGTCCAAGTTCCAATCCCATGGCCGACGACGAGTTCACTGTCACGGTGTGCTCAGCTGTCCGCGATGTATTCACGTCCGGAAAGATATCGACCCCGATCAGCTCCATGGACCTTCTCCTTTCCTTGATTGCCTCTGAAGCCATAGCATACTCGTCACATCTCCTACGTTTGACGGATCTACGCCGTCTCGAGATTGTCTTGGAGAGTCTTTCCAGTCGCTGGGAACATGGAAGCTTGTCATTATCTCGCGAGAGCGGCGTCCTAACTATCACTGATGTTCACCTTGGGAATGCCATGGCGGACATGGTGAACCCTCGGAAACGCAAGCGGCCACCTGTCGACGAGGAAGCTGACTCTGCGGCTGGCGACGAGCCAGACGAGCGTTCTTCCAGGAGTATCAGCCACTCTCCTCCTCCTTCTGCAACCCCTCTTGCAAACTTGGGTAATGAGCTGAGAGAAGTCTACGCTATTCTCCAAAGGGCTACTGCCAAGGGACGCCTTCTGGCCGAACGGGTATGTGGTCGAATCCCAGTGACGCAGAGCTATGAAAAAGAAACTTTCATTCACAGTTCTGCTCGTCTCATGGGACCTTCAGTCCCGTTTGCTCCTACATCACGAAGGAGGATTGTGCCAAGGCACATCGAGAAAGCTCAGGAGGTGGTTCCTCTCAGTCTACCTCCCTCATCTGTGATCGTGTACACTTCAAGCCGCTGATTCGACCACACACTGATCCATCCCTTGGCCATTGCTCTTATCTCAATACTTGCTACTCCGAGCCCACATATGCCCAATCGCCGTCGATTCCGCCATTCCCTTCTGGAAACGCTACACGTGTTTCCCTACCTTCAGGTCTCGGGGCGGGAGGCAGGGGAAAAGAAAAGGCACCATGTCGATACTTACACTTCGAAGTCGATTGGGATGAAAAAGATGGCCAGGTTATGAGTACCAGTGATGTAGGATGGAAGGGGGTGCAGAGAATGCGCAATCCGTTCAAGCTAGAGATTGGAATGGGACCCGATGGTAAAGATATGCAAACGGTATGCGCATACTTTCACCAGACTGTATGCTTTTCGTCACCATGCATTCGGATAGCTGCCTCCCCAATGGATCAACTGCGACCTTCGACGATTTGATTATTCAGTACTCGGAAAATTCCATGTAATCATGGCGGACCCCCCATGGGATATTCACATGAGTGTAAGTCACTACCGCAACATCAATCAGAGTAGCACGATGACGTGTGGATCTAACGAAGTTGCCTTACGGAACAATGACCGACGATGAGATGCGAGCTATGCCCATTCCTGCTCTTCAAGACGAAGGTCTCTTGTTTTTGTGGGTCACCGGGCGTGCCATGGAAGTGGGTCGTGAATGCCTCCGGGTCTGGGGCTACACACGCGTAGATGAAGTTGTCTGGGTGAAAACCAATCAGGTGATCCTTCTGAGTCTAATGTAGCATTCAGACACTGAACAATGTAGTTACAACGCGTTATCCGCACAGGTCGGACTGGCCATTGGCTGAATCACACAAAGGAACACATGCTCGTTGGTGTCAAAACTCATGTTGATGAGGCCGGTAATTTAAAGTTTCCCAGCTGGGTCAATCGGGGTCTTGATACCGACGTGATTGTGAGTGAAGTGCGCGAAACGAGTCGCAAACCAGATGAAGTATATGGTCTCATTGAACGGATGTGCCCTGGAGGACGCAAGGTTGAAATTTTTGGAAGGAAGCATAATACCAGACCTGGGTAAGTGTTTGTGCGATTGAACTGGATGTTTCTGACACTGATCTGTCGAAGGTGGCTTACCCTGGGAAATCAGCTCGGGCCCGATCAGATATACGAGGAAGACCTGGCTGTCAGGATCAAAGCTCGTTACCCAGAACGTCTCTCGGGTACGCCAGGGAGGTAGACGGGAAGATGTGTGTGTGATCGAATTTCTTCCATACTCGACCACTTATTCCTGAGGATCCAAGTCGGTCGTGCCAGTATGATTCTCTGCTAGCTTCCGTGATGACTGCAATCGATTTACCATTCAGACTCGCCATTCAGTGGGGGCGAACGCAAGGCAAACTCTTACATTCGGGTGCCGCATGGAGTGTCCATTCGAACCGAAACTGGCAGCCAGGGTACGATAGAGAAATCCGCACAATTCCGATACAAACTCAGATTCATTGATAATCATCGGTGATCAGTCGAAGCATTTCCTGGGCAGCTCAAGCATTCTTGACACATCAGTAGTTGCAATGGTTTATCCCTATGGCGAGGCTAATATGTAGCATCTAATGAACCCCAGCGAAAGCCTAATAGCAAGCGACCAGTGCCCTCGAACGTGCGGATTGTGCATGGCGTTTCGATGCTTCGGTAACCTGTGTCATCCACGGGTCAATCCTGCCCCAATTAGAAAACGGACTGGTACTGTAGTAAGCAATAAACCTGGATACTTCGTATTAAGTGTCGCGAACCTGACGAATGCAATAACCAAATTGATTCTGCAAAGCCTGTATGTGCTATGTTCCTCTAATGCGCGGTGCGCTTTACAGAACCTTTATGGTGGATTTCGCATCACTGGGTGGTGGTGTCGTCTTGGGTGATTACAGATTAATTCTATTGAAATCAATTGACTTGTCCTCCAGCTGCCAATCTATGCGCTTCTCGATGGAGGCGTCGGTCGATGCTTGTGGGACTTATAAGAGGATATGACCGTGCAGCAGTCACGCCATGTGCAGGACAGCGGATGTTTCTACTCCGATCGCACTCTGCACAAGACCTGCACGACGTTTCAAATGTCGGTGTGTATTACTAGACAGAACTTGAACCAACGGGACCTTTTGAATTCCATACGAATCTATCATTAGGGATGGACTATTAATCTAATGGGTCAACTTGAAGTTTATTTCCGTCGCGACTGTGTGTCCTGTGTCAGAACAATATGGATTCCTAAAAGGTATCATTGCTGTTGATCAGCAAGATTAAGCTCTTCGATGAGTAAATCGTTCGTTGCAGTTGGGTTGTCGAGGTATACTGATGCAACAAGATACATGTATATTAGACCCATAATAATATGTTGTATGGTATCCTTACCATGATGCCCAGCATTAGGAATAACAAGCATACGCCCATTCTCGTTACCTGCTAGGCGGAGATTCTGTAAAGCTTGGAGGCCTCCTACAGGATCCATCCAATCGTGTTCACCATCTAAAAATCAATGAGTTGCAATGGCTGACCAGGAATCGATGGAGATAGCACACTGACAAACAAAAGTAATGGGTATCTTCAATGCAGGTACCCGGTCAACTAAGGGCATGCGTGCGTAAGCATATGGTGCGAGAATGTGAGCTAGAGTCCGTGAGATCGCAGTACACTAGGACTGGGTAAGTCTTACATATGCAATATTCCCCTGAACCTTTAGCAAGGGTTATGTTAAGAATGTAATCGTGCATGTCACGGGTTTCGTCTTCCGTCAAACCGGTGAAGCGACGACTCGAATACTGTGCAGATTCATAAGCCAGAAGACTCTTTAAGCAATCAAATGTAGAGAATAGACGAACCTTGCCCACGAGCATGGGTCCCCAAAACAGTGCCGAACGTACAACCTGAAATGGACTCCACCCCTCCTCCCATAGATATGTGAACAGTCTCCGAGATCGACTTTCTTCTCTCTTGATTGCTCTTTGCTGGTCACGGATACGTCGAATTTCAGAAGCAGAAGCAGGTTCTGCTGGGGCACTAGCTGAGCTGCCAGAGTCACCAGTATCGGTCAACTCTCTTGAAGGCATCGTCAGATTGTCGGGATTATGGGGTACGCCAGCGGGGGAGAGCAAGATGAGTTTATGGACTCGCGTGGGGTAGCGGAGTGCATATGCAACGCTTAAATATGCACCGAGCGAATGTCCAATGAGGGTCATTTTCTCTACACCCATCTTGGCGCGCCACTCCTCAAGAGAATCGACGAAGAACGATTCAGCCTCTCGTACACGACCAGGGATATCGTCTCGTTTTGCCTTGATGCGGAACGGAACGCGGGCAGAACGACCCATACCGAGCCAGTCCAAGGCATAGACATTAGTACCGCGATTACCAGCCCACGTAGCTAGCGTAGGGAAGTTCCGGAAGAAGAACCCGAGACCAGCACCATAGCCGTGCAGGACAACAGCAGGTGGAGGGGCTGTCAGGGATGGATTCGTGGCCTTGATCGAGAGAGAATTAAGATGATACTTCGGAGACGCCAGTTCTATTCGTTCGCTGCGGGCAATCACCGGGCTACTTCCAACCGTAGAGGTAGGCATCCTTTCTGGTAAGAAGAAAGGTAGCCGCCTAAACGAGAAAATAGACTGAGTTGAATTCAAGGTAGTAATACGACGGTCTGTACCTCAAAAGCCGCTCTTCCGCTGCCGCACCTTGTTTCTCTCCGGCGCTCCACCTAGGTGACATTCCCGCGTCAGATCAAACGGATTATCAGGATGAAAACGAACAAACCAGCTTTTGAGACTCGCGGAGAAGGTGACAGGTATATCACGAGCAGGAGGGATAGGCAGATGTAGGGATGAGCTCGAACCGGCCATAGAGCCTCTGTCCTGGATGATAAACAGTGATGAAGATAGTGAAATACGGACAGGGCTTAAGCGATGACGAGTTTAAGTGCTGCCAGAATATCAGCAAAGTGGGTATGCTACTTGGACTGCTTTGAGCTACGTGTGCAGTTGCCGACTACCTTGCGCAATACACGCAGGTCGTAAACCTGCATGACTCATGATTACCCCCTGTCGGCATGTTAATGGCTCCGGATGTGCAAAAAATTCTGCTCATTATAGCCGGTATAGGCTAGTAATAGCTTATCTACGCCATCTTGATACAATGACCGTTCATGGAAGTGAGTCACATTCACGAAAAAGTGATTGTGAACCCATCGTCGCAATTCTCTTGAAGTGGAACCACGTCAGATGTTCGAACCATGCTTGATTGGACTCCTGCGAAGTCAAATGTAAAGTCGTATCCGTACATCCTTGAGTATCTCAAGTTTCCGGTCAAGCAAAGCTGCCTGGTGAATCATATAAAACGGCCACCCCAAGGAAGGGTAATATAGGCCGGGCCCATGCCAAAGTAAGAATTACGACAATGTTGGTAGCAGGTTTACCAAGGCCGCCATCATACATGGCCTTCAAATCGCTGATTCATGATCCCTGGTTGGCGGGTTTCCTGCATCCCCCCGCCCGAGCCGCAGCATGGTGAGAACCACCGTGCGACTCGGATGTACATACCTTGGAGTATGTACCTCCAATCCGATGAACAGCTGTTTGGATTCAATCCTACAGTTGATATCAACATGGATCCCCGCTGGGAGGTTTGCCCAGGGAATCGACTGATATTCTCCAAGCCGGTATATATTCGCATCGATTTCAGGGACGGGGAACATCGGGCGGCTTCTCAAAGTGCCCAGCCCAGCCAGACATAGCTTGAATGGCCATTTACGGGGATGGGTAGATTCCACGTCCGTGGGTGGTGGGAACATTGAAGGAAGAGGATGGATCATTTGCTTTCGCCGAGTAAAAAATGGGGTTCCGATACTATCCGAGACCAGTACACGGTATCGAGAAAATCGTTCTTGACCGAGGTGCCAGTGGCAAGGCCAAAAGGTCTAAAAATGATTGCATTGGTAACGGCAGACGAAGGCTGTAAAGGAGTGAGACATGTATGAAATGATTACTAATCGGCTCGCAGTGATGGAAAGAGAACCGAGTTGTAACTATGTACGTGCGCATTTAGAAACCACGTGACTATTGGCCAATCGGAGTCTGTCTATTTCAACCCTTATAACGGTTGTCTTCGGCGAAAAGTCCTGCCCCCCAATTCCTTTTCCCTTACCAGCCTTCCATCGATATTGCTGCATAGGAAACTGCAAACTGTAAGTCTCTGGTTTTGCACAGAGAGCCTTGGATTCAAGCATTTCAGTCCAGATAGCCTCTATCTCGTTTACCACCACTGGCATGGACAAGCTTATGACCCTCTCACGCTTCAAGAAAGCATGCCCATTCCTCGGCAGGACGCAGACGCAGACACTCCGTTCACTCTCTAGCCTTGCATCCTCCCGCTTCCCCGCCCTTTCTCAGCTTACCGAGTCAGCTACGAAATGTCCTATTATGGGTCCCGCTCTCCAGATGAGTTCCACCCAGACGGTTGCTGGATATGCCAGTGTCGCGGCTCAGGCAGACGTACAGAAAATCCATCATAGCAAGGGCATATTCCCCGGCTCCGAGATCACCGACGCTGATATCGCCAAATGCCCCCATGCTTCCGCCGCTCGAGCAGCCGTTCGCATGGCCGAGGACCTCGCAGCCGCTAGGAAGGTAGAAACCAATTCAGCCCCGAAAGCCACTCTGGATGCCGATGAGGTGACAACAAGGGGTTGTCCCTTCCATAATGCTGCCGCTCCAGTACCAGTCGTTGGCGCGCAACATCCTAACGAAAGTACCTTCAACTACGATCAACTTTTCGCAGCAGAGCTCGAGAAGAAGCACAAGGACCAGTCTTATCGTTATTTCAATAACATCAATAGGCTTGCGAACAAGTTCCCAGTTGCTCACACTGCGAATGTCAAGGACGAAGTCGAGGTGTGGTGCGCTAACGATTATCTCGGTATGGGAAACAACCCACTTGTCCTCGAAACTATGCAGTATGTAGAAACCACCATGCCTGATCCCACTCTCATCAATTCTCATGCATAGCCGAACTCTGGACAAGTACGGTGCTGGGGCTGGAGGAACACGAAACATTGCTGGAAACAGCGCTATGCACCTCTCGCTAGAAAAAGAGCTAGCGTCACTGCACAGGAAGCCAGCGGCCCTTGTCTTTTCCTCATGCTATGTGGCAAATGACGCCACCCTTTCTACCCTCGGATCGAAGCTGCCGGGCTTGGTGTACTTCTCCGACGCATCCAATCATGCCTCTATGATTCAAGGTATCCGTCATTCTGGTGCGAAAAAGGTTATTTTCAAGCACAACGACTTGGAGGACCTAGAAAACAAGCTAAGGATGTGGCCTAATGAGACTCCAAAAATCATTGCGTTTGAAAGTGTCTATTCTATGTGCGGCAGCATCGGACCTATCAACGAAATCTGTGATTTGGCGAAGAAATATGGCGCTTTGACCTTCTTAGATGAAGTTCATGCCGTTGGGTTGTACGGTCCTCGTGGTGCGGGAGTCGCTGAACATCTCGATTTCGAAGCGCACCAAAGGGCCGGCCAGAGTCCGGAGGCCATTGAGGGTAGCGTCATGGATCGTGTTGACATCATTACTGGTAAGCTGAATATTAATATTTACATTTTGTGTCCTCTGATCTCCTTTACAGGTACTTTGGGCAAAGCTTATGGCTCCGTTGGAGGATATGTTGCTGGCTCATGCGATTTCATCGACGTGATCCGCTCCTACGCCCCGGGATTTATTTTCACCACCTCACTCCCGCCAGCCAGCGTCGCTGGCTCTCGTGCATCGATCATGTACCAAAAACATCATATTGGCGACCGCGCTTTGAAACAAGTCAATGTTCGCAAGGTCAAGGAGCGCTTCTCTGAACTGGATATTCCTGTCATCCCGGGGCCGTCCCACATCGTGCCAGTTCTCGTGGGAGATGCAGGGCTTGCTAAGCTGGCAAGCGATAGACTCTTGCACGAACACAGCATCTACGTTCAGGCTATCAACTATCCTACCGTCGCTGTTGGCGAGGAGCGTTTGAGAATCACTGTCACGCCTCGCCACACTGCCGAACAAATCGACGGTCTTATTCGCGCCATCGATACCGTTTTCGAGGAGTTGAACATCAACCGCACCAGTGACTGGGCGAAGCTTGGAGGACGCGCTAATGTCGGCATTGGCAAGGATGACGTGAAACCCATTTGGACAGAGAGCCAGATCAATACTGCGGGTGTTCCACAGACTTTGCGGAATGGTCAGCTAACTGTGGTCGATGTCGCGGCCGTCGAGGTTGTCCGTAAGGGCTTTGAAGCTTTATTGGGACCAGTTGGCGGTGAGCGTAAGGTGGAGGATGAAGTATTTACGGGAGCAGTCAAACTGGCGGCAGATTCCTTTGCGAAACATCCTCGGGTCCGTGCAATTGTCGGCAGCCTTGAAGTGGCGACAGCTATCCAGGTCCCTGTGTCTGCTTGACCCACCAATAGTTATTTCCATGTACCTGGTACATCATCTTAAAGAGCTCTCAATACCATGCCTTTGGCCCATGAGATCAGTCAAGAATCATAGTTTTAGCTGCTCTTATGGAGTGCACGGAGGATGGATAGGGCTCGTGATGTGCTTGGTTGCTGATTTATCGTAGATCCGACCTTGGTACTGTCGTCGGATAGCTGAGCGCCTATTGGTGCCTCTTCGGACGCTGGCATTTTTACAGTGCACTCCCCAATCAGTTTCTGCAATCAGAATTCAGAATCGTCAACAACGATGAATTCCTGCGTATTAACCTCTCTAGCGCCGCCCCTGACGCCAACTAGGTATCTGATCACAAGTGGAATGTAATTATCGGGTACCTGGATAACTCTGAACTGACGTTGAACGGTAACGATAAACTTTGAGCTTACAGCCTGCTCCGACCAGACGTTGCGTAGCAGCCAGTTCTGTCTAGCTTTATTAAACTTCCAGACTTCTATTCCTCGACATCGTTCATAAGCATACGACAGGGCTAATGCGAACTTGATGATACCATCAATCTTAGGTACGATTGACACCTACCTCTGCGAGATTGTTCTGAGAGTGACTCGTCGATGGCGGGATCTGGGTAAGGCAGACGAGGCTACGTCCTTGGGGTTCAGAAGCCTTCTATCATAATTTCTGTAACACTTACCATCCGATCTTCCTCTCGATACTCGTCGCGTTTTTTATTTCTTTGAGGCTCGCTGAGTTCAGTAGCGTCTGTCTCAAAATCAACAGAATCGTCGAGCACTGCATCACGGTCGGTCCGTTTTCGCTTCCTTGACACCTTCACTTTGCTAGGCATATTTGACGACGTCCTAGACAGTTGATCACCAGCCCCCCGAGTCAATGTGGAGTCTTTCATCAACTGAAGTTTTGCGATAGAAGGGTCTAAGCATTGGTGACCTTCGCAGGGGTTGCCAGTGGCATGACTGTTTTCTGCTGTTCCTGATTTTCTGTCGTTCTTTGCCTTCAACCCTTTTCCCTCTCGTTCGGACCCTCGGTGTTTTTTAGTAAATCTCTTGATACTTTCCTCAGACATTAGTTAATACTGACGCATGTATATGCAGAATGAGCATGTAAAGTCGGGTAGCAGCTACAACACCCACCAGAGAGGACAAGATCTATAGATCGGAAAGCTAGCAAGTAAATGTGGAAGGTGGAGGCTTCCGGCGACTTTAGTACCATCTCCCTCTCTCACGCTCCGGTGTGAAAACACCATCCAATTCATTGTAGTACAGTCTGCTCTTCACTGTTTTCTCCTCCATGGGTCTCACTTTCTCTTCGTTGCTTAACTCGTTCGCATCACTGGTACGATGGAGCAAGGACCAGGATGTCCGTATATTAATGCTTGGTCTCGATTCCGCGGGGAAGGTACGCTGACTGAGCTGGTACAACCGGCAACCTCCTATGTCTTACATGTGCGTGTAGACCACGATACTGTACAGGTTGCAGGTATGAGTCCTTGAGCTCCAAAACTGGGTTCCCTCACAATCCCGATCAAGATTGGTGAAGTAGTTTCGACAATACCCAGTGAGTACTTGGTAGTTTGGCTGGTCAAGGTAGCTGACATATTTGGACTCGAAGCAATCGGGTTTAATGTCGAGACCGTGGAGGTGCGTCAAAGCTCCGACATCTGGTTACTTGTTCTGACTTGCACTAGTACAAAAATATTAAGTTTCAAGTATGGGATCTTGGGGGACAATCGAGCATCAGGTGAGAACACATTCCGTACCTGTATATGGTATACGAATTGACCTCATGTAGACCGTATTGGAGATGTTACTTTCCCAACACATCTGCAATCATTTATGTTATAGATTCATCCGACCATTCTCGCCTCGGAACCTCGCGAAGCGAGTTGTTAACCATGCTCTCGGAGGACGAACTGAGTGGTGTACCCCTCCTCGTGTTCTGCAACAAGCAAGACGTAGATGGCGCGCTGAAGCCGGAAGAGATCAGCGAACAATTGGGACTTGCAGGCGCGGAGACCGCGAGACAGTGGAGTGTGCGCGGCAGTTGTGCGACGAAAGGTGAGGGTTTAGAAGAAGGTCTCGATTGGTGAGTAATTATTGTCCTTGACTCCACCCTGCTTATTGGTTGAGGTCAGGCTGGTGAACGCGATCCAAAAGAAATAGAATTGTTCTCTCAGATCTCCCATCATCTTCTTACATCGTCGCGCAGTTGATCTTGATATACCCGCTGTGTAACCAAGCACGTATCCTAATCGCTTTGTAATTTGAGCCCACTTCGAGGTTGAGCGTTGACTGCTTGTCGCCGATCGAGACTGACCCTACGGTTAGCAAGGCCGGCTGTCAATAATGCAAGTTTGTGATGTCCGAATCGGTTTGTTGCTTTGTGTCTGATCAAATTCTCTAGTAACCTGTCCACTAAAACTAGCGTTTAGAACTGTAGTGAACTGCATGTAAATTTCTCGGATTAACCATACTTTTTTTGTACAAACTACTAAAGACGATACAAATCGTAGCGGGTCAAAGGCTGGATGCATATGCTAAAGATCGAAATCAAGGAATACGTGTCAACAGACAATTCGTTACATTTCCATCGCTAATCCCGCCCTTCACAACTTGAAAGAACAATGAACTTCGATGTATACTTCACAACCAATCTTGTCCTACAAACCAAGAGTTTGGCACACAGTAAGCCAGTGGTGGCCAGGCCAAAGGTCGTTGTCAAGTTTATGATCATCCTTGTCTGTCTTGATGTTGTATGTCACAGTGCCCGCTCCTGCCTCTACCTTCGCTTGCAAGTACTCTCTGAGCCGAGGATTGTCGATGTCGTCCGGGAATTGTGGCACGTGCACGATCTTCACCGAGTCTCCATAACGTTCAGCAATTTGGAGGAAACTGTATCGCTGGCCTTCAATGCGAAGGATGCGATCCTTCAACTCTTGCAGAGGAAGATGCGTGAGCACGTAGGCCAAATAACCTGCGAAGTTTTGAGAATTTCAATCCTCACCCACAGGGAGCATGCGTAAGTAGTACCTGCCACGTCAGTAAGCGAAGTCCACGATGCAGGTTTTTTGCCTTCCCCAATCAAGATCACTTCATTGTTCCAGTCGATCCCCAAGAAAAATGGGATGAAGTCCATGAGGAATCCCGCCTGGTATACACACTCAGCTGACACCTTGAACACGGAAAAGCATATGAACGTACGTAGAGTCGCACATACGGTATCCCAGCTGCCTTGACTTCATCTAGGATGTGCTGAGTATACAATTCAAGCATAGATTTAAGATCATGTACCAACGAACTCGCTCTTTTGACCCAAGATACCATCTTGCCCCTCGGAAGGGATTCCATATTCAGACGGAACATACAACTTTACACTCGCGTTCTTCGCGGCCTCGAGAGTACATGCCTGCACTCCAAGGTAGTCATGGTTAATTGCCGAAATGACTACCTCGCAGTTGTGCAACCGAAATTGTTCAGTAAGCGTTGGCAAGTCCGTGAAATCGACGGCCACATGAGTAGTGCCAGAGGGGAACTTCCTATGCTTTGAAGAGGGGCGGGTGAATATGACGACTGAGGCCCCGTTCTCTACCAGCGACTAAATATTTAATGTAAGAGCTCTGAAGAACCGACCAGTTTCTATAAGTTACGAACCTTAGCCAAAGGCGAACCGAGTGTGCCAGCTCCAAGCACAGCAAACGACTTGAATGTGTTTTCTGACATTGCAATCTGCGAGCTTCGAGACTATAATGTGATTTAGAAAAGTACGGGAGACAACGACGAAGACGAACTTGTTCACATTTATCACTCGAGCCCACAGAGGGGCTATTCGTCACGTACCCCCTGCATGACGATTGAACGAACACATGATGTGGTATATGACACCATCCATACGCAAAGGTTCAACTCCTGTCTCGCCAACCTAGATATGGCAGTCAGTAGCATTGCCATCATTCATCGCGAACCAGTTCGGTTAATGGAGGCGTACTATACTACTGGTCTGGTAGGATAATGGCTGGACGAATAGTAAACATTCGGACATTTGGAACTACCTCTCGCAAGGATATGCATCCTCTGACCAACTCCAATTCCATCTCTCTGCATCAGGGTCCGACAAACACTTTTGGTAGACATCGTAGTCGGGTCTCCAAACCCGAACGGTACCGTCGTCGGCGCAGGTAGCCAGCATTTCGTGTGCCCAGTCCACGGCGCCGACCTCTCCTGTTTGTCCACGAAGTTCCACCGCGGCAGCCAATGATTGCTTGGAATAAGGCGACGCAGACATGCGTGCGGCATTGCTAACATCGAATAGGAATGAGCTGCCGCTCTTTCCCGAGCACCCGCTGGCAAGCCACCGTCCACAGGGTGACCTGGCAAGTCGAACATAGAAGGAGGTTCTGAGATTTGGGTGCGTCTCCGATTCCAATGGTATCAAGGAAGGAGTCGAGTAAGTGTATAGCCAGGAATCAGCCCCGAGTGCGAAGAGGAGGCCAGACGTTGGTCCAGAACCAGCGCATAAGCTAGAGATTCCGCGTGGGCGACACGATCCGTTCATTGTTGTTGCGTCATCGGGTGATGACGCGCAAGGCGATCTCATCTGCCGTTTGGAGTTATCCGGTACCGGGAGACGGAGGTCCCACAAGTTCAGGATGCTAGATACTTCATAAAACATACCGAGTCTTTATAGGCGGTTGTGACATACCCATCAAATGATCCGCTACTGACAAGAGCATGAGATTGCGTGCCGGTATAAAGTATACTCGTGACACTCCGTGGAAGTGGAGTTATCTTTCTGCGTCCACCGTTCGATTTCCCTTGACCATGTGCGCCATGGACGGTTATGACTGGCTGCAGCACTGGAATGCCTTCTCCGATCCCTGCACGGCTACTTGCCATTCGTAGGTCCCACACGCATATCTGCCCATCTCTACTGCCTGTGCTGAGGATGTCACGGTGAGATGGATCCCATGCGATGCACTTGACAGAACTGGTGTGAGTCTGAAGCAGCTGCAATATGTTTTGCGTTTCGACAGAACAAATTCGCGTGCTCTTGTCCCCGGATGCTGTTGCCAGCATGGAGTCATCCAGACTCCATTTCACATCGAATATACCATTTTCGTGGGGTTGAAAAGTAGTTCGTTGAGGTTCTATGGATGGTAGTAGAGCCCAGGCACGGGGGAACTGCATGTAAGCATACCAAAATCCCATTCGCGACGTCTAGAAGTATCGAGGAATGATACAGAGCCTTCTTCTGTGGCTACGGCAAGAAGGGGAGCGCCACAACCCTTGGCACCTATTCGACAGCATGGGTGGGATATTCTATTCAAATGCTGGATTCTCTTACCATAAGAGTATGCGCAGGCATAAGGTGGCGTCACAAAAGTATGCTCGGCAAGGGAGGAGCATCTGAACACGTCAGATCTGCGTGAGGATACAAAGGACTGCAGTATAAGGCGCGAAGGTACTTTGCACAGATAGGAATGAGCAATGAGCAGTATGCATCGATGCAACGAGGAAGAGATGCGTACATATGATCCGTGGAGAGCTAGATGGTGGACGCCGAGATGATGTCTGCAGCAGGCTAAACATTGTATGGCGATGAGCGTGACTCCTAATGAAACTGAAACCCTCTGCGTCGCCATCACCCGTTTCTCCGTTTGAACGCGTTAGACGCGGTCGTTTCGTGGGTGTTTCGTCTGGCGTTGGTGGTCTCCGCTTTGAGGGGACATCCTCTAGAGGTGTTGGCAGCGGATGAGCTTGTGTCTGCGGAAGAACATTGGTACTGTTCAGCAACACACACTGGTGGTTGCACTGGCTCATCCTGCTTTCTGAAACGACCTGGCACGCGTGCGGTATAATAGATGTAGAGACCACGTGACCGCGTATCGGAGTAGTAGAAACACCTCGATACCTCGTGTACATCTGACTCAACAGTCGAACTCCATAAACGTCTACGATTGAGAATATCGACGAAGTATAATGGCATTTAATGCACCTTTCCGTTCTATGGCTACGACTGCCAGGAAGTCTCTCAAGATTGGTATGATTCCCGCCGACGGGATTGGTCGGGAAGTCCTCCCAGTATGTCTGCCACTTCTGCTGCTCCTGTTGTCTCCTTACCTCCATCAAGGGTGCAAAAGCTGCAATCCAAGCTTTGGGATCGTCGATACCAACAACTGAATTCATCGACCTCCTTGCTGGCTTTGAGTGCTTTCAGAGGACAGGCACTGCCCTGCCAGATGAGACAGTCGAGGTGTTGAAAAATGAGTGCGACTGCGCTTTATTTGGAGCAGTCAGGTATGTCGTATTCCGTCATGTCAGAAGCTTTCCGTATAACTGTATAAACGCTGAGTGTTTCAGCTCGCCCTCACGCAAAATTTTTGGGTATTCATCGCCTATCGTAGCTTTGCGCAAGAAAATGGACCTGTACGCCAATATAAGGCCGGTATCCTCCGTGAGTACATATTTTGTTATCGAATCCGAGGAATCATGAACCATGCTGGCAGGTAGCTCCCACACCAAACGAACAGCCAACAGTCGATCTCGTGGTCGTTCGCGAGAACACCGAATGCCTTGTGGGTTTAGCATCATCGTGGCAGAGACATTCCTGATTATAGTTGAGGGATCCAGTATATCAAAGAAGAAACACAGACCGTTGGGGAGAAAGGTATGGAAACCCGAGCAACACGCCTTATCACGGAGCATGCTTCACGCCGCATCGGGGAAATGGCCTTCAAAATTGCCCTGACTCGACCCCGCAAGGTCCGTGCAGTCTAGCGTTTGATCTGTTGAACTGAATGATCTTGCCCCAGCATGTCACTATCATTCATAAATCTAATGTGCTCTCCGTCACAGATGGCCTTTTCCGCGAAACCGTCCGTGGTGTTCCCACACTACCTGGTATGAACGGGAAATACGATAGTGTCACAGTTGCGGAACAGCTGGTTGACAGTGCCGTATATAGGTTTGTTCGAGCCCTGTCTCATCTGATTATCGCTGATCATCTATAGACTATTCCGGGAACCACAGTGAGTACTTTAAAGCTCGCTCTTCCAAGCTTGGTCAAGTGACTCCAATCAGCATTTATGATGTGATGGTCGCGCCCAATCTTTATGGCGATATTATTTCGTGAGTTGTTTGCCATGGGAATTCCCTTCGTCCTCATTCCACATTGCAGTGACGCGGCAGCTGCACTTGTTGGTTCTCTTGGCCTCGTGCCATCGATCAACGCAGGGGATAGCTTCGTTATGGGCGAACCGTGAGTTGTAAACGTGATGTTTGATAGAAAGATCTCATCAGACATTCCAGCGTCCACGGATCCGCCCCGGATATCGCTGGTCAAGATATTGCTAACCCGTTGGCTGCCATCCGTTCTGCCGCGCTCATGCTCCGACAGCTTGGGTATGGAGATGGTGCTGCTCGCATCGAAAACGCAGTGGACGAAGTGATTAGAGAAGGTAGATACTTGACGCCTGACCTTGAAGGGAAGAGCAGCACAAGCGAAGTTGTGGGCGAGGTAGTCAAAAGGATATAACTAGCAGAGTGTAGGATGTGGTAGAACCTTGGAATAGGGTTATGGTTTGCTAAATGAAAGCCTCGTGTTCGCTCACAGGACGGTCCTTGGAGCTCTTCCTTCCGCATTCCCCATTTCAAACCAGGCTAGGATTGGGCCGGAGCAAGATATACCCCTTTGGCTTATCAGGCGACCGCTCTCTGGCCGTCGACCCATCTACGCATTGGCTCGTGGTGTGCAGCTGCTACCGGGTGCCGCTGTCGCAGTGCCTTCATAAGCCCCCCAGGTTTGCATGCCCCGCGCGCGCTTTCAATCGAAAGCACGGACACCTTGAGGCTTTCATTTACTTCGCGTGTTGCATGCGTCATTGTACACGAGTCTAGCAATTGCGTACCGTGCACAAAGAATGGGGAAGCATAACACTACAAAGAAGGGCAAGCAGAAAGATCCTACCCCAGCCGTCCCCGTCAGTGCCCCACCTCCACCTCCACCCTCTCCGCCCCCTCAACCTGCAGTTTCATCGCCGCCTGCTGCGCACCATATCCAGTATCCATCTGCAACCATCGACACAATTGAGGAACAGGAAGAATTTGGAGGTCTCTTGGGTGAATTTCTTTCACTATCACACAAAACTCTGAGATCGTCCCGAGGCTGATGATCGGTATCATTTCCCTTCAGGGGGCGCTGTGGAAGATGTAGAGGAGGAGGTGCTGGAGGTGTCATGGCAAGATGTCGGTCGCCCAGCCGATGGCTGGGTGGCTAATGTACCCGGAAATAGTAATGGAGAGTTGGGTAACGACCGCTGGGAAACAGGTGTCACTCAAGCACCTATGCCCCCATCACCCCCTCAGCCTCCACAGAAGAAGTTCGGTGGAGGAAGAGATCACACAAAGTCGTACTATCCTCAACAGCAGCTCCGACTTCCATCATCGAACCACCCGAACTCGACGGGATTCAGTGCCAACGCAGGCGCTCACAAGAGTTCAGCAGCTAGCTGGGGTTACGCAAAACCCCAACAACCCCAAGACACCTGGATCCCTGAAAGTGATGGATGGGCAGAAGACGATGGGTGGGATGACGAAGGCGACCAGGCAAATGGGGACGACGGATGGGAAGCAAATGATGGCTGGAATGATGCCAATAGCGGTTGGGGTCAACAATCTCATTCTGCGGCATGGACCCACGCTGTATCTGCGCATTCCGCTCATTCCCAAGCAACGTCCCATGCACCGACCAGTGGATGGCAAAGCTGGGGCGAGGAGGCGCGAAGACTACCCAAGGTAACTTTTGATCCCGCCATTCCACCCTCCCCGAGCTCCTCTGGGAGTAAGCCAGTTCTATCCCAGCTCCAGCGGTCCCAGCTTTTGAATACGTTGCTTAATAATCCGCAACAGAATCAACAGCCCTATCCTATGCCTCCGAATGCCGGAGCATCGTTCCTCCCCGCTGTTGCGAACAACTGGCAGCAACATCAATCCTCTCAGCATGAAAACCGACACCAGCAACAGCAGCACGAACGTCATCAATCCTATGAACAGCATCATGGACACGAAAGCAAGAAGAATAAAAAGAGCAAACCACAACGGCAAGACCAAAAATCACAACCACAGCAGCAGAGCAAGAGCGATAGGCGACGGCAGGAAGAAGTACATGATGTCTGGGGGCTTGGTGACGGATGGAGTGATTTGCAGGACGAAGAGGAGCAACAGGACACGACACAAGACGCCTGGGGTCGCAGAGTTCATTTCTCCCCCGGTGCGTTACGCGCGTCCATGCTTCCTTCTTCCGCCCCTTCTGTTGCCCCCTCGACTGTTGTCGAAAACTTCACTGTCAATGCTCTGCCGCGGAACAAGCTTGAACTCTCGACGATCCCGATGTCAAAGACCCTTTCGTATGCGTATTCCGGTACCACACCATCCACGGAGAGCGAACCAGGTCGCGCGGCGATGCAGCGGATCACGGATTTCCAATTCGTCGAGTCACGAGGTGAAGCATTGAAGAGCGTGCAGGGTGCTTTCTACGGCAAGCAACGCAAGGCCGCGGATCGCTTCCACTGGTTGTTCTCCCCAGAAAAAGACGAACGAGTTTCGTCCCTTTTAAATTGGATAAATTCTATGTCATTCGGGATTGCATCCTTCGGTGTGAGCCAGCTCATTCCCCCTGACACCCTCAGTTCCTAATGTTTCCTCAGTTACAAAAATTCCTGCAGACACGAGAACGAGGCGCCTTGATCGTCAATGCTGCTTATCGACCCGTTCATTCTCCCAGCGAGCCAGTCTTTGATTGGGTTACCTGGAACCAAATTCAACTGACCATGGATCGGATTTTGCAAGAGTCTGTCGGTTACTATAACCCAGCTACGCACATCATAGTCTTTGTCCTCCTCCCTTCACCTTCTGGAAACAGTGTCGCTATCTGGAGGCGGAAGTTACCTATTCCTAATAACATCCGTTTAGCCTACCAAGCCCAAATCACTCAGGCAATGGCGTCTTTGCGCAAGGAATACCCAGTGTTTGTGGACGAGTACGTGCGCAAGCGAGTATACGATTTGGATCTGATGACATTGCTAGATTACCGGCTCCATCCGAACCGATACCTCCGCCACCTCCCAAGAAAAAACGAAAATGGTACAAACTTTGGCTATCTTCATGAATGTTATATGTTTGTATGATGAGTCGATCACATATCGACGAGCTTCACATCCACGTTCTGTGTATGACTAGTGGAATTGTACTTGTAGAGCGCTTGCACCCATTCGTTAGCAGCTTGTTTTATCCTCCTCGATTGTCTCGGTATCGTGTTTCTGAGCAACCACAACTGTACAGATAAAGATCAATAGAATATACCTACAGTACTACTACAGTAATGTTCACTTCCACTGGATGCAAAGTCCTTGGCAGCCCACAGACGCTAGCCGCGGCATAGTACATGGACCCGATGCTGGGCAGATATCAAGACTGCCCCTGAATGAGATCTGTTCCGAGGGCTTGGCGGAATAACCTACCTTGTGCGGGGTGGGTGAGATCTGCAGCCTGAGAGCTAAAGTACGCAACCTCTCAATGCCATGGTTATGGATGGTAGACGAAGGGACACCCTGGTGGAGCTCCACTTCGTGCATGAATGCTGCAACATCAGCTAGCGATAAGCCAAGCCGTGGGAATAGATCAAGACGATGTCTGCAGGATGTGAATAAGTGGCGGGTATTGGTTGCGCACTGGGATGCCACTGGCAGGCAGGGCTTGCCTCGTTAGCTTTCCCTCATCCAAGAGGGCCTGCAACTCTGCGCGCGTGGCAGACTGGAATGAATTCAGTTGGACTTGACTGTGTGATATGTCACGGCGTAAGAGTGATATTTCGTTCTTGGACCTCTCTAGGAGGGATGTTGCACGTGCCAACTCCTCCCGCCTGAGGGCGATATCGTGTGCGGACTTGGAGACGACGTTCTGAAGATCGGCATTGGCAGCGAGGAGGTGATCGATCTGCTGTGTGAGGCGGGAAATGCGTCTGCGGGTGAGAGCGTAAGGGAGGGCGACGACGGGAACAAGGAGGGCAGTGAGAAGGACGACTGCGGTGGTAGCTGGACGTCTGAGGAGAACGTTGTCCCTCGACGTTGTCTCCTCCATCGTAGACAATATGATCATTGCCAGACTGAGCTTAGTCACTTTGAATATGATGGGCTGTGAGCCTAAGGTGTGCTTAGGTAATGGCCAACGCCGACACGCTCGCACGTTGCGCACACTCTGCAGAACTGGAGCAGGTCGACGGCGACAGCGACGGCAACAACAACGACGAGGAGCTGATTAGATACCCGGGTCAACGACCGTCTGCACGGGCAATGCCCAGTCTCTTTGGCTGATCGATCCGTCCATTGTCCAAACGTTACAGTTACCCTTCTGACTTGACAGGAAGGAAGCCCGGATATGGCCTCTCCCTCGCCGCCTCCGGCAGTCTCAGAACTCGCCTTCACTTGCGCTGAATCAAGTACCACTCTCCAGCGCACCCTGGATCCCAACGACACAGAGAAAGAAACCCTAGAGTCTCACGAAGTCATCGAACTTCAGGCATTCAGCGAACGCAAAGCATGGATAGAGGAAAAAATCAAAGTGAGTCTCCACCGCAGCTCCATCCCATCCCACTCTTCTCACTCCATCTCGCAGTTTCTCGAGCAGTTACCCCCCATCCAAGTCTTCGTCGGCATTGACGCCGTCCGCACTTCCGCCGATTCTGTGCCTGGTCTACCTTCCCGCGAACAGCTCCAAGACTGGTTGGCGGAACATGATAGAATTGAGAAAGAAATCGAAATTTTTGACTCCGGTGAGCTCAAGAAGCTCAGAAAGTTCACAAAGGGTATGTACTTGGCCTTTCCTCTCTTCCCACCTACCGACATATTATAGCTGCCACCCAACGTCATCTCTCCCCGGAGGACACCGATCTCATCGAGCTCACTCTCACAACCATTTACGAACTCGACAAGCTCCTTCACCTCCTCCGAGATCGCTCAGAAAACCTCGACCTTCTTGGTGTCCGACTCAATTGGGAAGAGCACCGCACTGCTGCTTGGGCAGATCTGAAGAAGCTTCTGGCTGACATCGACACATTCCTTGCAACTCGTGCTCGATGGTCTTCATCTATCTACGAAGTCATGGCGAAGCACGAAGAGCGGCCCTCCGCACGCAGAGGATCTATCGCTTCCATGGCTTCCGACACTTCCGCAACTTCTAACGCCGGTTTTTCTCGAACTGCACGCTTCAAGCTCGCAGAATTGCTGTCACGCGACGCAGCCCAATTCGCTGGGAAAACATCGTCCCTGCGACACGGAAGGATTGCTGCCGCGGGAAAGGCTCTAGACAGATTGATAGATAACAGTCGAAAGCCTGTTCCAGAGGAACTACTTGATGAACAGGATAGGCTCGAAGAGAAGGGCATTCATGAGATGGAGGACGTCGGCAAGTTTGTCATGGATATTGTAATGCAGTGGCGAAAGTGAGTGACCTCCATTCTTCTCAACAAGTGTCCGTGTAATTTTCTCTCGATAGGGCGGACGAACTTTATGTCGAGACCATGAAAGATCAGAATGCGGCGCAGAACCTCCTGGAAGAAATCGAGACTGCTAGACTTTATCACCCCACTCCTCGGCAGAGCTCAAGCTTTACCTCTCGAGTCGACACTCTTGTCAAACGTCTTGCGCTGCGCGGAGACCCGATGTCTAGCCCAGGCATTTTCCCTCGACCAACTCATCCGTTATTCCCCGATCATCTGTCGTTTAACAGCACGCTCGTTCAGAGCCTATCCGCAGAATTCGCAACTGCTACGGACTTAGTCACCAAAGTGGATACTCTCGCCAAAGAGTATCGTTCCAATTACGAGGCCGTCAAGGAAATTGATCTCCTCTCCCAGTTTGCGGATGAGCTGTTATCAAAGTTCCACTCCATCATCGATCGCCTTTCGCATGGCATCTCCACCTATGAGGGAGATGGATCACCACCAGACTTGTCATCCGAAACTTGCCTACAACTCACCACGCATGCTACATTCCTCGCCTTACTCCCACCTTTGCTAGAAGAAGCGGAACAAGCCAGTTCTGCTGCCGATAAGCTCGTCTGTTCCTATCAGCTAGCCCTCCTTAACTTGGACCGACCCGGGATCGACCTCTCCTTCAAGCAACATGCAGCTAACTTATTGGATACCTTGGTAGTCGCACGCGACAGATTGCGTGTCCTTGTCAACGACATTAACACACGGGTGGGACACCTCAGAGTCGTCAGGAAGGTATGGTCAATCATGGATGAATCCCTGAAAGTGTTGCAAAACACTCAGAGTGAGGTGGGAGAAACGATGGAAAGGGAAAAATGGAAGTCACAGGGCGAGACTGGCGCGGACCCTATGACCCCCGAGACGCCTCGGTCTCGTAATCTGGACCCCATCGTTTCCTCATCGGACATGCTTAAACGCCTCGACACTGTACGCGAGACCCTTTCACATGATATCGCTGTACCCCTAGCTTCCCTATCAGGCTCTCTCGAGGCATCTTTAGACTCATTCCTCGCTCAGACATACGGCGGGCTCATAAGTCGACTAGAGAATGTCAACCAGATGGTGCAGCTCTTGGACGCGGTCAGATCTCAATCTGTGGCTATGGTCTCACTTCGGGAGGAAGTAAATGAACTGCAAGTACGGATTGAAGACCTCATGATCCGATACGATGCCGCCACCGAAGAGGCATTGTCAGGGGACTTCCCTCTTGAACGCATTTCGGAGACATGCTCGGAGCTACAGTTGGATACCGATTCCCTCTGTGACGCTGTCAAGACTTTTGCCAACAGCGTTGCCCATCGTATACCCCTTGTCGCTCCGAATCCTCGTGATCAAGCCTCTACCACCTTTATCCGCAAAAAAATATCTTCCGCTGATTCTCGACTCGGTGCTTCTGCGTTACATATTGCTGTCGAACTTCCTTTTTCGTTCACCAGCCTGGACGACAATGTTCGCGCGGACTCTAACTTTCTCATCATGAGGCTTACCGGAGAGACGGAAAATTTACGTCGGAAAGCTGACCACCTCCAACTCGCTCGGATGGCTAGAGATGTTGATACCGCAATATCGACAGCCACCCGCGACTTGCGTGAAGTCACTCAAGATCTCGAGTCTTTGTGGATCTCTATCACCTCGATACCGCAGACCGATTCGAAACTCCAAGATTTGCAGGAACTGTCTCAAACTACTGAAGGGCGTTGTGCCCAGCATCGCTCTCGCCTTTCTCGTTCGTTGTCTTTGATCAGAGAATCCATCCGCCACATGGAATCAATACCAGCTTCCCGCGACTTACTTTTCCACGAAACGCTGCTCTCATCACGCAGGCGAGGCGTGGATGACTTAGAGATCAAGGTTAATTCATGGGGTGACAGGGCGGTCGTGGTTAGGGGCAAAATATGGGAAGCTCTGCGTATCCAGCGCGAACGAGAAGCAGAGGAGAAAAGGCAGCAGGAAGAACGCGAGCGCTTAAACAACGCAGCCCTTTGGGAGGCGGAGCGGCTCGCGGCCGAGCAGAGACGGCATGACAGGCTTGTTCTTGAGGCGGCCGTAAGGCTGGCTCAGGAACCGGTTGTGCATGATGAGACTGAGAGACACCACCAGGAGCAGGCAAATATGGAAATTCAAAAGGCACTTCTCAAAACACAAAAGTGGCAGGCGGCAGAGCAGCGAATGGCCTCTATTGTCTTGCAGGAAGCTGAAGAATATGGACGAAACGAGGCCAAAGCAAAAGTCGTGGTAGAGGGAAAGGGTTTAAGGGCCACAGAGTGTAAACAGGTAGAGGTGGTTGAGCTGTTGGGAGACACGGTCAACGAATGGGCCCCCGAGCTTGTCCAAGGGAAGGACACGGCTGCGTTTACTTTATCAAGTACGTCTGGCGGTTCGGAAGAAGGTTTGTGTTATTTCGGTTGTTATCATTCCAGTAATAACCCTTATCCCTAGATGTATTCGGCCTACGGGTAGCTCCTTCACCTTCACCTACCAAAAGTCAAGGGAAAGATGAGTTGTTCGACAAGATCGTTGCCCTTAGGAAGGGTCTAAGGTCGATTAAGATCAATGAGGTCGCCAGGCCCATGGCAACGTCAGTGTTCGTCGCGCGATTACCGACCCTGGAGGAGTACGGAAAGTTGAACACTCGTTTTTCTACCATCCTCTCTGCGTTCGCGGCTTTACCTTCCTCAGCTCCCCTACCGACCGCTGACTTGGATCTCCGATCGCTGAGGAGCGAGTTGGATGCTTCCCAGGAGCTCATGCAGCGCATTCGCCGATTAGCAGATCTTGCGGATATAGCTCATAAATGCGATATGGCCCTGAGCGATCTTTTGGAACACATTGACAGCTATCCAGCGGCTCCTGCAGGACCATTGTCGAGCACACACGTCTCAACGCCTCGCTTACCCCCGGAGAAGCAGCTTAGCGCTCGAATTGGCTTCACCAGGCGGATGTTTGCGCACGTGACAGCGTACCTAGAGCCGATTAATGACGATCCTCGCGCTGTCACTGAGCACCAACGTGTCCAGCAAACCTGGCTGGAACTGGAACATATGGCCAACGACAGAATTGGGGGCAAGAGATCACGATCATCCAGTGTGGTCAGCTCTGGTCGAGATAGCCGTGCGTCTGTCTCCGCTGTCAGCTCTTATTCGGGAGGATCGAGTCGTCCGAACAACCCCAGGCTTTCTCAAGGTGGAAAAGCTAGTAGATACTCGAACCTCTCAGTAGGTGGGTCAGGCGGGGGCAAGTTCCTGGCCCCAAACCATCCGTCCTCCCGACGTGTGTTATCCGGCTCCTTAAACAATCACCGCCGCTCGTCAAGTAAACTATCCATGGCATCAGTGGATACCACCCGTTCAGTTTCTGGACCTATCGCGTCAGCATCACCAGCCTTCTCGTCGTCCGTGTGCAGCTCCACTTTTGCTTCCCGGCAGCGCACGGCTAGTATGTCGTCCAGTGTCTCTAGCCCTGCCCCGACTCCTTCCCTGACAGTACGGCCGCGGGCACAAACCAGGTCTCGAGTATCTCCCACTCCATCGGAAATGTTATCGAATTCGCGAACGAATCCAACCCGGTCTTCCTCATCCATGTCAACTTGGGCTCGCGCGCCGAGACGGTCGTTCCCCGTGGCGAGCAGGGTTCAGACCCCTCCTCGTCGGACCCAGCCAGCCCCTAAAAAAGCCTATATTGCTAACCCAAAAAATAAGCTCGATGTTGCCGTTGGAGATGTTGTTAACAAACTTCCTGTGAATATCAATGTCGAAGTCGTTGCTGATACCTGGAAGGATCAGAGTGGCAAATACTGGATTGGCGATCAAGAACCTAAATTATGCTTCTGTCGAATCCTTCAATCGCAGACCGTAATGGTTCGTGTCGGGGGCGGATGGCAGGAATTGTCCAAGTACGTGATGTACTCCTGACGAATAGTTGCCTTTAATGTGCGCCGACGTCTTTCCAGGTTCATCAAGGATCATTTTGCAGACCAGTTCCGAATAATGCCTCCTGAATCACCACCACAGTTCGGCTCACCTCGGTTCGGATCCAGAGAAGAAAAGTGGATTAGTTCTGCGACCTTATTTGAAGCCCCAGAAATCATTACCTCTCCCCCACCCCCACGCACCCCAGAACCCTCAGGTCCTTTCGTTCCTTCTTTTACCCTTTCCACACCCGACGCTCGCAGTCCACACACTGTGAAGTCTTCCCCATCATCAGGGTCACCATTGGCCCCTTTGCAGTTCATGCGGCGTGCAAACCCAGAGGGTCCACCGATCCGTCCGATCACGCCTTCAAAACCACCTACTCATCGCCCTCGGACAAGTATACTCAATACACCAGCTCGACACACATGGAGACCCTGATAACTGATTATCTGCATTTTCATCACACCTTTCCGGGACTTACATATACTGTCACATCGACGCCTACTACTAATTATTCATTCATGTTGACTTCGTGGGACAGGGACGCTCACTGGCGATACCGCTGCTTACTGCTACGCATCTTGGTACTGTGTACTTGTTATGTCCCCTACATAAATTTATTGTCGACTCGTCGACCCCACAGGTGTTCACAGTGAGCCAATGACATTTTTAGTTGTTCCTAGGGAAGAAAACGATGCTGATTTCTATTTTGGGTAACCCCTGAAAGCATTCTCAAGCGTCCCTTGACCTGCATCCAAACTGTACTAAACAAGATTCTTACCCCTTCTCCGAGAGTCATTGCAACGTCCAATGGATTCCGATCTAAAGTGTAACCGTCTCAACTGTAGGAAAACATTGGTCGACAAAGCGGTGGTGGTGCGTAAGGAAAATTGATCTTTTCTGACATTCCCTGTCATCCTGTTCACACAAAAATGTATGAATTACCCAGACGACATGTAAGTCACCAATAATTCTAACAGAGTGCCAAAATCAAACAGCAGCACGAGGATAGGCTCGCATATATTCTGTCGTGAGTTGGTTGACATAACTTCGACAGTATTTCAGAATGATCTACTCACAAACAGTGGAGTGTGCCAACGAGTTGTTCAATGTGTCCCGCCTCTGTCCAGGTGAGACTCTATTGCGGATTCTCGACGATTCTCTAATATGCATAGCTTGCGAGACGTCGCTTACCGAGCCGTGAGTGGACATATTCCATCCCATGGGTCTTGTCTTCAAAACACCACTATCCCTAATAGGGATGACGTGGTGGTAATAAGCTGAATTCATCGTTGTGGTCACCATTGACGAGAAAGAAGGTTTGTTGTTTACACCCGACAAACGATTACAAAACGGTGCGTGACGCGCTCCGACGTGCACTCTCCCTAATCCCTCCGCAAGTCCGTTCTCTCGGGGTTGAGCCCTTCTATCATCATGGAGATTTGCAGTCGGTCCGTGTCATTCCGACTCTTTTGCTTTTTGAAGTTCACAGTCAGAAAGCGCACTGTCATTTTGGCAGTATCAGATACATCAGGAAAAGTACGTCACTCTGGTCATTCACCGTGTACTCTGCATGTGTGTTGCCATGCAGCTCATTCCAGCATGCCGTTGCCCGGAACCTCAACGATAAAAATGCTCAGCTACAGAAACAACTGGAGAATGTCATACGGGAAGGTACGCTCCGTCCCATCATTGTGGGGCTGCTTCGTGACTATTATTTGTAATTCCAGCCAACGGGGAGATCAACCTTCTTGGAAGCAAAGTTGCAGGTAAATGATAGTACAATCCAAATGTCATGACGTCTTTCTTGTTCTGTAAATAGAGTTGGAGAGAGACCTCGAATTGGAGCGCCGGAGGGTCCATGAATTGCAGGATACGTCAAGAGAGCGAGAAAAGGAGTACCAAAAACTCAAGGTAGAATTTGTCGAACTTGGATTAACTTCGACTTGATAAGACCAATCTAGGCACAACTTGACAGAGTAAAGAGAAAGGTTCTTCTTGGCCCCGATGCTTCCTGCACAATCCAACCTCCTGTGCATGGCTTTGGTCATTCTCATCGTTCTCTTGACAATCAGCCGAGACAAGCGGTTGGAGAGGTGGACATAGGAGCTGTAGTGGGCGGTATGGAGGCTATCGGGGTAAACTCAGGCTGCCTTAATTATGTCTAAATATCCCCATCTGACGATGCACTAGATACGACGGACACCTCTCGTTAATCGCGTTACGAAAGGGAGTATTGGGATGCAACAAGGGCGCACCGGACTACAAGTAATACCACACACTAGCGCACCCAATCGAGCTGCCTCCACACACCGTCATCCATTGAACACAGGCGATCGTTCCTTCATGGCCAACTCTGTTTCTGATCGATCGGACAGCGCCCACGAAGTGGAAAATTTGCTTCTTCCGAAGACTGTCAGAGGGGGGCATTCTGGAGGACAACCTGGTTCGGGTGGATGGGGAACGGGTTCAGCGAGGTCTCATCCAGTTCAACAACGGCGTTCGTGAAATATGCTCCACGTCCCATGCTTTTTTAATTCTTTCATTACAGCATTCAACCTCTCAACAAAAAGGGGATTCAGACCCACAAGATAAACCCCCCATGCCTCGCAAAGCAATGAGTCACTCGCGCACATCAAGACCCAAGATTCCGTATGCATTAAGTTAGACTAGTAAACCCAGCAAAGGACAAAGATACATGTATTGGCGTATGAACGTCAGGGATCCGCATCGTAGTAGTGTAAGGTAGTGCACGATGAATATCAGCGTCAATGATAGTCAGTGAAAGCAGAAGAGAAAAGAAGGTAAGATTAAAGTAACATCACTCATATCGGAGGGTACCATTCTTCTCATCCTCGAGGTATTGTCCAATGGCCAGTATATCCTGACCGGCGCGGCGTAGGTAAATAGCGAGCACATTCCTGTCCGCCTTTGGCAGAAGAGCTGCGAGTTTATCGACTTGTCGGTTGAACTCCGCTCCTGAGATTGAACTATTATGTTGCTGCACACTCCCACGACCGTCGAAAAGGGAGGGTCTGCGTGCCATCGTGCTGGAGCGTTGAGGGCTCGCTCCGTTCATAGAATTCTGGGAAGTGACAATAATAGTCTGCGACCTTTGCATGCGATTAGGAGGTGCGCGGGGACCGCCGGGGACAGATGGCGCGATGGGTGGTAGATTTGCTGGGCGTGGGCTAGGTTGCTCGCTCCCGTTCCTGGGTGGGCTCCTGGACAGCGTCTTTGCAGGAGATGGAGGAGTTAAGGGCTTCTCCTTCTTGATGCTAGCCCTACGTCCAAGCGAAGCGAAGAAGCTGCCGGGGGACTTTGCAACTGAGGAGGGCGAAACAGCTGAACGACTGGATGAGGACGATGATGTTGCAATCATTGTAGACGCTCGAGAGGGGCCACTGCGGGGAGCTGCGGCTAACGCTGGATAAGGAAGAGGGGGCGGTGCATTGGGTGGGCTGGCATCTCCAGCGGCACGCGGGGCGAGATCAGTCGCAGAGTAGGCATCAGCTCTTCTTGGAAATGTGACACCTGAATCAGTGGACGATTGAGAGAGATGACGTGGTGCAATGGACGGAGAAGAAGTAGATGGAGCACGGGGTCCTCTTGAGGAATTCACAGTAGAGCGTTTGGCTGACGACTGGGGATGGAGAGCTATGAGATGAACCATATCAGCCAGATGTCACGAAGTGGCAATGATCTAACCTACACTTGTACCTGGTCTCGGCAATCCAATCACCCAGACCGCAGTCATAGTTGTACAATTCGTTAATTTTGTAAGCATAACCTATTGATCGTTCCAGGGCAGTCCGTTTCACAGTCACATCTGCAAAGTGCATTGCAGGCGGGTGTGTCGACTTCGTCCTCCGCACTTGCGGTTTTGGTTGTGGCACAGAATGAGCAACCGAAGGCGAAGGTGTCCCAGACGAGCGCTTGCTCCCGACAGACGGTCGACCGAGCGACATCAGAGATGGCGTGCGTGGTAGTGACGAGAAACGCTTGATGTTAAGTGCATTCTTCAGTGATTTCGTATCCAAGTAAGGGAGATCGTTCTTCGCTGGGACGGGTGGCACTATCTCCTCTGAGCGAGTGAGTGTTTTGTCAGGATCCACCCAACCTTGTAACGTGCTTTCGTCAGAGCGAGGCGAAGATGGGAGCGGGTCTACATGAGATCGTTCTGGACGAAGACTACAGCTGAGGCTGAGCTGGAGGTTGTCAGCGCGACGGATCTCTAGGCCCTTTCCACCGTTCCGTCCTTCATGTCCGCGCGGAGGCTCAACAACGGTTGGTGGTGGTACATCACAGGAGCTTATGATTCCCATATCATCAATTGCGAGACCTATGGAAGCTACTAGATCATCCATTGAGTCGAGACGGGGTAATGAGGTAGCGATCTCCTCATGCAGGGAGGTTGAGGCCTCAGAATCTAAGGTGCATAGTCTTGACGGAGGAAATGCGCCTTCCCGAACGTGGTGGGGCTTGGGATCAGAACCAAAGCTTTCATGCGAGCTGTCCCAAAATTGCTCAGGTGCGGCTCGATCACAAGGCGAAACTGCGTACCTTGAAGAACTATCTGTAGGGGGAGGAACCACGGGAGGAACCGTTGTAGTCACCTTCCGCGGACTTGTAGATGCAGCTTCTCTCTCAGTTGATGGTGACAAAGATTTAGCTCTGAGAGCAGCGGTGACATGTGATGGTAGTTGTAGCACCTGCTTCATGGCTTCTAGGTCATCTTTCCTTCGAATAGGCGAATGCCTGGGAGGCCGTGGTGGTGGGGGTGCCTTAGGGTCAATGTTAAAGACGGCCTGGGGTGGTGGTGGAAGTGGTCCCGCAGTGGCATGCAGACCAGGCTGGTAGTGCAAGTATGAAGACGGTGTCGTAGAAGGTGAAGTCAACGCAGTTGACGGAGTCAGAGGACTAGAGAGATTGGTCCTGGGAGACATAAGGTCTTGTGCGCTAGAGTGTGGACTTGAAAATGCTGGACTAGGTGACGGGGATTGAGGAAAGAGATTGATAACAACGGGACCAGCAACACGATCACTTATATGCTTTGACTCGCCTATGCTCGGTGTTCGTACAGGAGTAGAGAGTTCCTTGACCTCTTTGACGGGGCTGACACCAGGTGCGAGGGCATCTTTTCTCTGACGTCCGCGGCTTGTTGAACAGCCCGAGTCAGATATCTCGGAAAGCCCGGGAGACGGTGACCTCGACTGCGGTATCTGAAATAAAGGTGGCCTGAGTGAATCAGTGGCAATCGGGGTGTTTGATGGTTGCTGTAAAACCGATGCAGACCCAGGAAAGCTGGTCGTACCAACAATGGCGACCTCACGCGAGGACTTACGGGGTACGTGACCGATACCTTTTGGGAAGGCTCCAAATGCATCCGAGGATGATCGTGCATGGTTGCTGGGTAGAGGATGACTAACAGTAATGGAAGGTTGCAGCTTGAACACAGGAGCAGACCCAGAGGGTGGTGTCAAGGCCGAGTAACTCTGAGGAGACGCGTCTGGCGGTGCAACCAATGCCAGACCTCCTAAGTGGGCCTCGAGGGGGGAGGGCAAATTATTCGGTGGACCGCCACCGGAATCGGAAGGCCGAATCCCATGTTGAGTGCTTTTCTCTGTCCGATCCTGGACAGATGACCTGTGGGCGTCCATCTCCACGATAGCGAGACGCCTTCTGTCAGTGCCTCCCTGGGAAGGGATGCTGGTCCGGCGAAGAGCACCGGTCGTTGAGGAACCTGCGGGAGGCGATGCAACGCGTGGTTGGGGAGGTCCAAGAAGACGCGAGGTTGTGCGTGTGGCATGGGGAGAGGATGACGTGGTCGAGAATAGATCCTGTCCGGACCAGTCACCGTTGGCAGACTGGTAGTAGGACAAGATGGTATCGGCTGGGTTGGGACAGTCACTAGGACTGTCTAGCATAGAGTGAAACACGCACCCGGACCCTCTGCGCACATCGTACTGAAGAGTGGGAGGACGAGTGGTGATCTACACAGCGGCGAGATATGGAGACATCACACTCGCAACGAGCCCGAGTAAAGGCACTGCTCGTCAACGTCAACGTTGCACACCATACTAAACACGACAAACTACTCTATACGGCGTCAATCACAGCCAGCCGCACCGCCTCAGTACCGCCCTGACGCTTCTCAACCGGGCCCACGAGTGCAACGCCTGTACGGATTATCCACTCATCACTGCCGAATGGCTCTGGCTCCAACGTCCTGTGACTAGTACTGGTCAGCGCCTGCAAAGGTGGTAGCCGTTTCATGGATGAACTGACATCACTGATCTGCCAACCAAGTTCTTTCCCCGCCCAAAATGGCCGAACAGTTTCATCGCCGAACGACCAGGTATCTTCGACCCGGTAACACTTCACCTTTGCCAACACAATCCTTCGAGCGTTGGCGCCAGCACTGCACCTATAGAAAGCCCGTCCATAGTCGCTTACGAAATTCTGGAGCTTATCCAATGCGCCGAACGACTCTAGCATGTGCGCAACAAAGGGCAATAGGATCGGTGAGGTGTACACTCCCGCGGCACAGGGATGAATGGGTGATGCCACGGACTTGGATTGTGCTGCGTGCGGTGCCGAATCTGACCCCAAGAAAAACCTCGGATGCCCTGAAATTCAGGGGCAAATCCACACTTTTGAACATGACCAGATGCAAAACGGTACCCACCCTCAAGTATGACATTACGCAATGCTTCACGGTCACTCGGATACTTGGCAACAGGTTTGCAGTAATTCCAAGACTGACCCGCCCAATCATCGACTGTCATGGCGAGGTGATGTGCCGTGATCGTGCACGCTACCGTACCGCCAAGCGACTTGACAGCTTCGACCGCTGCCCGAGTTGTTGCGTGCTCGAGTACGATGCGTAACTTGGGAAAGGCTTGGTGGAGCTTCTTCAGGTGTGGAAGGAAATTTTCTTCTGCATTCAATACGCAGGTGTTCTGTGGTTCATTTAACGTTGTAGGTGGGCGACGATAGCGATTCACCACCTGCTTACTGAGGTGGCATCCGACGGAATCTCACCGTGCAGATTCAGGACGAGATCACACTTCTCCATTTCCTCAAAGACGGGGTAGTAGGCTTCGTATGATTCGATCCCACCATCCGAGTTGGTGGTGACACCCCTGGGGTATGACTTGACGCCAACGATGCCTGCTTGTTTTGCCTTTCTGACTTCTTCGGGGGTGAGGTCTGGCGAGAGATAGAGGGTCATCAGATAGTCAACGTCGTTGTCGATCGCCTGTAGCTGTTTTTTGTACTCTACTACAAGCTCTGTCTTAGTGATCGGAGGTGTAAGGTTGGGCTAAATCTCGGCTGAGATGGGATTGCAGTGGTCTTGACGACATCACTCACCATCACATAGACCAAGTCAAAGCCGCCTTTACGAACATGCGGTGTGACCAGCTTTGAGAGCTCTCCCTGTCGCAGATGGACATGAAAATCTGCGGGTGACTCTACGATCAATTTATCAGTGGACATGGTAGGTCAATGTAAAGCACGATCACGTGATGCCACCAGCACGTCGACGCGTTCAGTTTTCAACTTGTCCATTCGCAACTTGGTGACCACGAGCTCACCACTCTTTGTATCCAGATCCAGCTACTGCTCATGGTTGCAGCTGGCTCAATTACCGTTGCGGGTAGGCGTAGTCCTTTGTAGCTTATCGCGCACTATCTTCTGACACCAACAAGTCCGCGTAAGACCTCCAACCGCCTGGGAGGCAGCACGCCTACCAGAACCATGCTATGACACGACTATCCGCGGGGACGGAACTCTCGCGACACCCGGTAAATCAGTAACAGCTTCAGTACCCCTCCGCAACATCGTCCAAATAGTGGACGATCGCATTCTCACTTTCGATCCCGACGAAAAGGACAAGGCTCGTGCGTTCGTTGAACGGGGTTTTATGCCCCCGGGAACGAAGCGGTACAAGGACAAGAGGTTCATGTTCGATAGGGTTTTCGATGGGGAGGCACGACAAGAGGAGGTATACGCGGTTACAGCAAAGCCGTTGCTTAATGGGCTGCTAGACGGCTACAATGCTACCGTATTTGCGTACGGCGTACGCTATTTAACATGTGCTAACGCTGTGTTATTGCTAATCGCTTTACAGGCAACGGGTTGCGGAAAGACCCACACCATTAGTGGGACAGAAACTGATCCAGGCATCATCTACCTCACTATGGCCGATCTCTTCCAACGTATAGAGGACCGCAGAGATGAGTGGAACATCGAGGTAGTTGTCACCTTCCTTGAGATCTATAACGAAGAAATTCGCGATCTTCTCGCCGAAGCTGGTACTCCTACCCCACGAGGCGGCCTCCAGATCCGTGAAGACAAATTCGTTAAAGTCATCGGCCTCGTCGAGTTACGCCCTACCAGCGCGGAAGAGGTCAAACAGATCGTCCTCCAGGGCAACTCGCGCAGAACACAATCACCTACGCACGCGAACGAAACTTCATCTCGTTCGCATGCCGTGCTCCAAGTACATGTTACACAATCCCCAAGGACTGCCTCATTGAGTGAGCAGCGAACAGTGGCCACACTCTCCATCATCGACTTGGCTGGAAGTGAGCGAGCCGCCGCTACGTCTAATATGGGTCAGCGGATGGTCGAGGGTGCCAACATTAACAAATCTCTACTTGCACTGGGTAACTGTATCAACGCACTCTGCGAGAGTGGCGGTGCCATTCGACATGTCCCGTACCGCAATAGCAAGCTTACCCGTCTGCTTAAATTCTCCTTGGGCGGAAATTGCAAGACTGTCATGGTTGTCTGCGTAGCACCTACCTCTCAACATTTTGACGATACCCATAACACTCTTCTATATGCCGAGCGTGCCACGAAGATCAAAACGAAGGTGGTCACCCGCAACGTTGTCAATGTTGATCGACACGTCGGTCAATATGTCGAAGCCATCAATCGCCTCAACACCGAAGTTGCCGAACTCAAAGCCAAACTTGCAGGCAAAATCGGCGCCGAAAATGATATTGCCAAACGCAAGAGAGCGGAAGCCAATGCCGAAGTCGAACGCGCGAAGCGAGACATGCAAGCGCGAATGGAGCAGACGCAGGCATCAATCATTGACGGCGCGTCCTGCGCTGGCAAGATATCTGCCGCAGAGGACAAACTGTTTGCCATCCGTGCTCGCGTCGCCCAAATCGACGCGTTGCTGACTGGCTGTTCTTCATTTCCACCTTCTCCCGATCTCGAAGCCGAACGGGCCCTCTTGCAGGCCCTCGCGGGTCCGGAAGAAGAGGCAACCAAGTCAGACTCTTCTTTAAACGCACGCCTAACTCGCTCACAAAATTCGCGCAACATTTTCGAAGCTACTCTTCGTGCGGTCAGTGAACGTCGCTCTGACAGACTCGAAGAATTTAGCATCGAGAATGTCAAGGCAGATGCGAAATGGCGAAAGGCCGAAATGGACCGGGTCCGGGTGGAAGCTGAAAGGGACGCTTTCAAAGAATCCTTCCGTTCACAGGCAGAGTTGGTTGTGACCCTTCTTGGGATGATCGGACGGTGTACCGTCGTCCTCGGGGAGGCTTCACGTGTTTTGAAGACGGCGATGGAAGAAGGGAAAGATGGGATTGAGGAAGCTGTGAAGGCCATTGCAACATCGTTGAGTGTCACTGCAGGGAAAAACGACGACACGCTGGCTGCTCTAATTGGACAGACCACGGCCATGTACGCTGCTCATAGTGGTGGCATC
The DNA here is from genome assembly GCA_038093395.1 of Baorangia bicolor. NCBI lineage: Eukaryota > Fungi > Basidiomycota > Agaricomycetes > Boletales > Boletaceae > Baorangia > Baorangia bicolor. The sequence continues at coordinate 38,553 of JBBPSC010000036.1, forward strand.
TCCACCGACGGGGTTGCCAACCAATCCGTTTTGCAACCGTTCACTCGCGTCCCCTCTAGCTCAGCCTTGAAGCCTGTTGCCAAATCTTCGAGATGGTCATCATATAACAACATTGCATCACCACGAAAAGCGCATAAATCCCCGCGCAAGTCACTGCGTTCTAGTGTCGGCCAGTCGCACCGTCGTGTTTCTGATAAGGAAAAGAAGGTCGTCCAATGGAGGGACGAAGCAGGGAAAGGGGACCTGGATGATGCGGGACAGAAAGAGAATCCACCGATAATCTCCATTATTTCGAGTGACAGCGCAGAGAGCATCGGTCGCAGTCACTCGGTTGCAGGTTCAGAAAGCGAGTGGGAAGACGAGCGAACTGATGACAGTCTCAACCTTAGTTTTGTCACCGTTCCTAACGCAGGGTCGTCCTGTTTGCCTTCCTCGTCCAGACTGTCCTCGAGTCTGCGGCTCAGTACTGGCAGGCGTCCTAGGCCAAGTCGCCTTGACCCTGGGTTCCTCAAAACAAAGGGCGCGACGTCACTTGGGTGTCTACAGGAAGCGGAGGAAAATGGTTCACCAGTCAGGCGAGTATCGCCACTTTCTGAGAGAAGCATGAACCATTCTGCGAGGAACGACGACGCTTCCGCCCTGCATATCCCCAAGAAAGGCGAATACAGCGACAGTCCTTCTCGTCGCCTTCCTGCATCTACCCCACGTTTAGGTGCATCTTCCGCTAAGGGTATACGCAGGCGGTCAAATGTTGGTCCAATGCGTAGTGAGAGAGCGCGTAGAAGGTCAAGTATGATCCCACAGCCATCACCGATCGCAGATGAAATTCCCGAGACTGGTGGTCCACGACGTGTGGAAACCTTTGGCAGATCACCCGCAAAGCGACCCAAGAGACTTTCGTTGCTGGGAAATGCGTCAAGGTCCTTGAGGGTCAAGGGACCAAACGTGCTGTCCAGCGTGGCTACAATAACTATTCCGGGAGCAGATCCCAACGCCAGTATCAGCGCAGATACAAGCATGAGACTTGGTCAGTCAAGACCATCATGGCGCTAAATACTACTTTGCGCGACGGTACACTTGTTCCACTACTACTGGTCAAGGGCAGAGCTCTTGCATTGTACTATGTGTATCTTCTGTTGTCATTCGTCATGATTTATCGTTTTTGTTTATACTCTCATGTCTGCCACTTTTTATTTGATGAACAGAGGGAGGATCTGCTTTCTGCAGCTTCCATCTCCCACATTCTAGCCGTTGTTATTCTAGATCTACGCACGTTGTTATGTATCGTCGTTATTAATGCGCAATCATTTGTGGAGATGGTATTCATGTATGCCGAGTCACTGCCACTAAAACGATTCAAAGCATCACGTGAATGAACAGTGAATTAAGAAAGTGTACATGGTCAAATTATACGTTTTACCTCGAAGAATGACTGGTAAATCTGTCAATAACGCGAAAACTGAAGAATTCGTGAGACTCACCTTTAGATAATATACCTGCCATGCAACAACTGAAAAGAGAACCACAGCTTGCAGGACCGACCACCATTTGACACGGTCATTGGTAGACTCGGCAGTGTCACGGTGGCGCTTCTCGCGCACGACAATGTACTCCTGCTCATCCTTCACCGCTAGGAGCCCAATTGCTAGCGAGCGGATTTCGCGCTCGACAGGTGCAACGATATCCTCTACCACGGTGACTATAGTTAGCAGGGGTAATGGGATGAAACGCAGACTAACCATCTTCTGAGATGTATATGATACCGTGAACATTAAAACTGTGGCGTGCATTAAAAATGCGTCTAGGCGGGCTGTCCACTCTCGAGAGCGTGCGCATACCTGACTTCCTTGTCCGCCATTGTGCTCATCTGGTTGGAAAAGCAGTACTCGTACCGACCGTCTTTCTCTGCTGTTATTGAGGTTGAGCCGGTGCTATATCTGATGTGCTTTGTCAAAATGCTTCCTTCCGGATCTGTGAGCTGCAAAAGAATAGATGAGCATGGACGAGATGGAATACAGGCAAATTGTACCCAGAAATCGACGTCAAGGTGGCCACCTTCTCCAACTTGGTACGTGACAGTCATCTGGAATGGCCAATTAGAAAAAGCAACACACAGTGAAATAATGTGTACCTGGTCATGTTCGTGAAGGTCTTCAAAGAAACACTCCTTCGTTGATGCCGATATGTGAATCTTGTGCGCAAAGACGAGAGCAGGAGAAAGTGCGAGCAGTGAAATACAGAAGAGGGCAAGTTGGGAGGGAAGTTGTCGCCGCGACATTGGGACTGGATGGAATGGTATGCCAGTAAAGCTTTGGAGGGTAGGTTATGCGTGGCGCAACATTTCTGTTTTCGGTGAACGTGAAGACCCCGGACACAAGTGGGTAATTTTGCGATAATTTGGGATTTATAAACAAATCGCGAAAAGTGATCGTGATAATTCCTCTCTCCTTCTTCGTTAACAGATCTCCGCAACTTCTGCTCCACACCACCTTCGCCATGGCAGATTTGAACGATCCTCTCGCACCAAAGGTCAGTTCTCCGAACCATAGCATCGCAAATCCCAGTCAGCCCAATACCCATCGAAGCAATCGCGCCACTCATTTCACGAGACCAATAATCTAACGCTGATCTGACACGGATTACAGCAGGAAGAAGAGACCGATGTTCATTTCGAGCCAGTAATCAGGCTCACGGAGCAAGTAGAAACAAAGACTCATGAAGAGGACGAAGACATCCTCTTCAAAATGTAAGCGCGCCCCGGTTATTCCTTTCATCATTGATTGAACATTGTTGTCGATATGATACCTTGTGAACTCTAGGCGCGCAAAGCTTTTCAGATTTGACACCGCTGGTAACGAGTGGAAAGAGCGGGGCACAGGCGATGCCCGTCTGCTTCAGCACAGAGTGACAAAGAAGGTCCGTTTGGTCATGAGACGTGATAAGACCCTCAAAGTCTGCGCCAACCATGCCAGTGAGTACTCTGTATCACGTCACGTTCCTCAGCTCCACTAATAACGCGCTCGAGTCACCTCCGATATGCGCCTCCAACCAAATATTGGCTCTGACAGGAGCTGGGTGTGGAAGGTTGCTGCTGATTATGCAGAATCCCCACCCACATCCGAGACCCTCGCAATTCGATTTGCAAACTCAGATAGTAAGCCGGGACAATTCACATAGGTGGTCTTACTAAGGCTGTTTTGCAGACGCGAAGGAGTTTAAGAAAATGTTTGAGAACGCTCAGATAATCAATGCAGGTGGTACGCCTCCAGAGGATAATGAGGAGGTAAAAGAACAGGAGGAGGATGAGGATGAGGGGGCGGGGGCGGAGGAGGCGGAGGAAGTTGCCTCGGAAGAGAAGAAAGAAGAATGATCATCAGTGATTCAGCGCATGGAGGTCGTCTTACACGTCTTCTGCATCCCCACAGTCTTCATGAGTACGCTTCGTCTACGACGGTGTTTTTGTCCGATTGTCTACTTTTCATTTTACCATCCGCTCCTGTTTTTCAACTCACGATAATGTAGACCACCTTGTTCCGCATTTACCTACAGTTGACATGAAATACCAGAAAGATTGTCGCTTATATTTCTACTGATAGGCGGGGCCTTGTGTGCAGCCTGAGTGGCTCAGATGGTGCGACACCGTTGTGATAGTAACTGTGCGAAAGGAGTACTTCAATAGACCAACGAAAGAGGAGCGCTTGTAGATAATCTACACTTGTCGCCTTGGTGCCAGTTGTTCCTCATTGGCCCATGCCGCCCAAAAAGCTGGGCCCTCCCCGCGTGACCAATACATCGCCTGCTTCTTACCGAGCACGACTTCCTCGTCAATGAGTACATAACGAACGGTCTAGTAGCCATTAGCGTCAACGCAATGTGATCGGTGCCACAACCCATACCGATCCCCTTCGCATTACGTTAGATCAAATGGAAAGTGAGGATGACAATCTACCAACACTCACGGAACTTCGTACATCGGTTCCAAAAGCAGTACTTCCTGAGTAAGACGTTAGATCTTGTACAGGTGTCATGTGTAGAGTGTTGTAGACTAACCATAATCCCCCTGAGGCCTCTGGCGCCACCGCCCCTTTCGGAAGCCTTGCGACATATCTGGTCGAGGGCCGCGCTCGTGAAGCGGATTTCTACGCCTGAGTAGCCAAACAATGCGGTATATTGCGAGACAAGGGAACCACGAACTTCAGTAAGGATCCGTCGTAGGTCAGGGATTGTAAGGGGGGCAAGGGTTGTTATAGAAGGCAGACGCGAGATGAACTCGGGGATGAAACTGTATATTGGTGAGGTGAAAGAAGGGGGAAACGACAAGTGAGTTTACCCATATTTGACGAGATCTGTGGGCCTCTGAGTCAATGGAGGTGGAATTTGGAGAAGGAGACTGACCTGAGGGCTCTACTAGATCGAGAATGTTGTGCGACGATCTCCGGTTGGGAGTAAAGAACGGCAGGAATCCCCTGCTTTCTGTTTCGTCGTCTTTAGGCGCTAAAGTGGCGGTAAAGCCGATAGACTAACAAGTATTAGTGAGATCTCTGTCACTGGTAGTCGAGTATAAAACCGGTCACATACGCCTTTCGCCACCCTTCGCTTCACTACGGTATCCAGGCCAACAAATGCGCCGCTCAGTATGAATAGGACGTTCGACGTGTCGATATTAAACGTGTCTGGCCGTGCTGTCCATGAATCAGTGAACGCGTCGATCGAGATAAAGGAAGACGAGACACCACTCACGTGGAGCTGGGCTCTGTCCCCTCGCCCCAGGCCTCGACCGTCCCTCTCCGGCTGCGCTCGGAGGAGGTTCAAGTCCAGATGATTTGCCCTGAACAGTGACCACGGACCCTTCCATCATGCGTAATAAAGCTTGCTGTACACCTTCTCCGCCGACGTCGCGGGAACCTTCGATACCTGTACCACTCGCTCTGCGAGCAATCTTGTCAACTTCGTCAATATAAACTATGCCAGAGCTGTTAAACGCGTCAGATGTACAACAAGACCGACCAGGACAGTCTGATGTACCTGGCTCTAGCAGGATCCCAGTTGGCTGCCTGCAGCTGCATAAAATCTGTTATGAGTTGGTCTTCGACGATCAGAAATACACACCAATCGCTGGACCGCCATTTCTACATCCTCTCCTACATCTAATGTGAAGTTAGTAGAGAACCCGACATCTACAACTTGCAAACTAACATCCCGCCTGGCATAATCATTGTCAGGATGGCACAAGTGCAGGGAACGCATCACGAACTTGTGTGAATGACGTTGCATCGCTGACTGAGAATGGGACATCAAGTACTCTTGCCAATGTACGTGCCAGAAGTGTCTTGCCTGATCATAAGGATCAATATATTGCACCAGTTGATGTATGGCAATCTCACCCGATCCTGTCGGCCCTCTGTAAAATTGACTCAGCAACTCATTGCAAAATATTCGTTTCCTTCACATTACCAAGACGTTGCTCTTCTCGAACAGCGGGTATATATGCCGATGCTGCAGGGGCAAATGGGGTGGGGTAAGGCGTTGGGGATGTGGATGTATTTGCGCTGACGTGACACCAAACCGCGCTATCAAACACTCTTCAAGGATACGTATACCGACATTGTTGGTACACACCATCTGATGGATTGACTACATCCCAGCCCTGCGCGTCTGGCTGATCCTCGGTAGCAGCGAGGTTGGCGCGTACTCGATTGTAATGGTTGAACACACTGCGACTCGTTAAACCTAAATGCCAGAATCCAAGCGGGAACACGCACGCGACGGAGAGGACCTTCTTCGCATTCTCCTGTCCGATCACGAATTCGTCGAGGTATTTCACGAGCTGTACCGTGAACAGTGAGCCATCTTCTTCCCCAAATACCCGGAGAGGAACACCTGTCTCGGAGTTGCGAGGCCTGCTGAGCGTACGAGGGGGTGGTCATCTGGCTCCTCTCGTGAGACGTAGTCGTATGACTGCGCCTGTGTCCGGAGACGACGTGCGAGGGGTTGAAAGGAACGAGCACGTCGAGCTAGTTGGCTTCCGGATATCATTACAGTAATGTAGTAGTAGACAATGATGCGGTGAGAGCATGAGCTGTGCAAGTTAAAGTTGGGGCAGGTGCCAGTGTCCAGCTGAGTCACGTTGGCAGCTTAGGTCGCTCCTTCACTCCACCAGCACCAACCGTATTGCAATTGCCACTTCTCTCTACCACTATGACTCGTCACTGTTCCCCTTCGCCCGGGTACAACAGAGAGCGCGAGGATGGATATCACGACTCGCATACCACAGATGACTACAGAAAATCTCCGCCAAGTCGTACCAGCGACCGTGACCGCGACGGGCACGTTCGGGAGACTAAAGATGTGGATGACCATCTAAGACGTAGGAAGGACCGGAGCACAAGCGGCTATGGAGAGGACGACCGAAAGGAAAAGAAGTAAGTTTCCGAGTACTGTCGTTCCAACCACTCAGCTCAGCTCACTGTCATTCAGACGAAAGCGTGACAAGTCAGAGGAACGGAGAGCCAGAAAGGCAGAGAAGAAGAGAATAAGGGAAGAGGAAGAGGTCCGTCGTGTCGCAGAGCTCAGCGTTTACAGTGCAACGGACAATCCGTTCCACGATGTCAATCTTGGACAACAATTCCGTTGGCACAAGAAGACTGAGAAAGAAAGGAAGCAGGGATTGTCCTTAGCGGAAGCACAGCACAGGGATGTTATTCGAAAACAGGAGGCAAAAGAGGAGTTGGAGCGGTTGAACAGGAGAAGAGCAGCCAGGGAAGTAGAGCAGAGACTGCGGGAGGAGGAAGAAATCAAGATGCAGAGGTTAGCTGAATCCGCTCAGATGTCTGAGTGGATAGCCAAGGACGGCGAATTTCAACTCCAGCAAGAACGTGCTCGTGCTGCAATTCGCATAAAAGAGAAGAGAGCAAAGGCCGTCGATTTTCTGGCACTCAATCTTCGCTATGTACACCCTGTGAAAGATGAAGAAGAGGTCGACGCAGGCCTCGAAATTGACCTCGATGAACCCTACAACATTTTTGACGTGCGTTTTTTTTCTCGGACGTGGGCTGTTACTAGCTGGGCTCATCTGGACAACAGAATTTGTCACCAGATCAAGTCGAAGAGCTACACGACGACATCGAACGTTACCTTTCACTCGAGGATTCTGACATCAACATCGACTTTTGGACTGTGCGACGAGATTCACGTTGCTCCTCGTTGCTTTGACTAACTTCTCACTCCAGAACATGATGGTCGTCTGCAAGGATCGTCTAGACAGAATCAAAGCTGGTCAACGTATGGGTGAAGCCGCTGCCGCTGTGGAGGCGGACATAACCGTGCTTCTTTCTGGCAAGAGCTATGAACACCTTGCTGCCCTGCAGAAGCAAATCCAAGCCAAGCTCGCCAGCGGGGAACCTGTTGACACAGATTATTGGGAAGGTCTATTAAAGAAGTTACTCGTCTGGAAAGCCAAGGTGCTTTCGGGTCCTGATAACGTTAGATTTATCATTTACATGGCTCCAGGCTAAGCTCAAGAGTCTGCATGAAGTTGTTGTTCGCAATCGATTGGAACAACTCCGCAAACGCCAACGAGATGAAGCGTTGCAAGCACAGGAAGAGCTATTGGCAGGTGTTGCTCAGTCAGCCGTGCAAGGCATGGCGGATGCCCGTGTTGTTGTGACCACCAGTGCTCAAGGCGAACCTGAGGTTTCCGCAGAACGCATTGAGCCTTATGATCGTTCCATGAGCCCATCCCTCATTGATATTACCAAGCTCCGACCCGATGAACGCGAGTTTGATATTGTGACCGAAAAGGACGAGACGCGGGCACTGGTAGGTTATTTACAACATGGTGATCTTTAGTTTTCTTGATTCTTCCGTCCAGCTGGAACAACGCCGCGCAGTTGCTGCGTCTCGCTACGTGCCGAAAGCTACCCAGGCCGCCCCGCAGGTAGAAGTGCCTGAAGTCGCAAGCGGTGCCGACCTTGTCTCTGAGGCGTTGTACAGGGCAGAAGCAGAGAGAGAACTTGACGAGGAAGAGGAACTATTCAATCTCGAGGAGGATATTGCCCAACCCACAACTTACAACTGGGAGGATAAATACCGCCCACGGAAGCCGCGATACTTCAACCGTGTGCACACTGGATATGAGTGGAACAAGTATAATCAGACCCACTACGAGTACGCGTTTTTGATTTATGAT